>JAGXOD010000004.1:4867500-5135000 GCA_020368025.1 Brachyhypopomus occidentalis | reverse complement strand
GGGCCGCCCCCCCCATCAGCACGCAGCACCACAGAAGCAGCTGCCAGTCCCGCACTTGTGCCGGTTCTAGCTCACTTGTGCCGGTTCTAGCTCACTTGTGCCGGTTCTAGCTCACTTGTGCAGGTTCTAGCTCACTTGTGCAGGGTCTAGCTCACTTGTGCAGGTTCTAGCTCACTTGTGCCGGTTCTAGCTCACTTGTGCAGGGTCTAGCTCACTTGTGCAGGTTCTAGCTCACTTGTGCCGGTTCTAGCTCACTTGTGCAGGTTCTAGCTCACTTGTGCAGGTTCTAGCTCACTTGTGCCGGTTCTAGCTCACTTGTGCAGGTTCTAGCTCACTTGTGCAGGTTCTAGCTCACCTGTGCAGGTTCTAGCTCACTTGTGCCGGTTCTAGCTCACTTGTGCCGGTTCTAGCTCACCTGTGCAGGTTCTAGCTCACTTGTGCAGGTTCTAGCTCACTTGTGCCGGTTCTAGCTCACCTGTGCAGGTTCTAGCTCACTTGTGCCGGTTCTAGCTCACTTGTGCAGGTTCTAGCTCACCATCACCCACCGGAGCACAAGATCCGTCGAACGGTGAGAGTCGCAACATTGCAGAAGGCGAGTGGATTCGATGGATCAAAAAGCAGGTACTGGCAACCCAACAGGAGAGGTACTTCCCTCCCAAGAACCAGCTGGTGTGAGCAAGTTTAGGTGGAAGAAGACAGTCCAACTTTTTTTGTTGTCTCCTGGTAGCTGTGAGAGGTGGAAGGAGGTGGCGTTGTGAGGACAGAGGTGGCGTTGTGAGGACAGAGGTGGCGTTGTGAGGACAGAGAGGCACTTCAGCCGTGTGGCAGGTGCTGACTGGTGCCCAGTGGGCTGAGACTAGTGTGTACAGTGAGTACAGTGTCACTCCCTGCAGGACGAGGCTGAGTTACAGTCATGCAGCCAGAGCAGGTAGCCAGGACCCAGAGCCCAGACTACACCAAGCACACGCACTTACACACACACACGTACACACACACGCACGCACACACACATGCATACATACACACACACACACACACACACACGCATTAGGACACCCACAGGTGCACAGATGCACACACACAGACACACAAAGAAATAGAATAAACTGCATTTACAATCTAAAATGTACATGTATCATGACACCCCTCTGTGATTTCAATGTTGTTGTTTTTTTAATTAGCAAAGTGCCTTATGAGAGTAGAGCTGGATGCAAAAGCTACATGTGCCTTTGTTGAAGCCTTTTGACTGAGAGTATAATGATAATGATCACAACTGATGACACCCAAAAAACAAAGAAACAAAACAATCAAACAATCAAAACAAGCGGGTAGTGATGAGCTGATAGCCTGGGAGCTGGGAACTGGGAGCTGGGGCAGTCATGGTCTGGTGGTTAGGGAACCGGTCTTGTGACCGGAGGGTCGTGGGTTCGATTCCCAGGCCTGAGGCCATGACTGAGGTGCCCTTGAGCAAGGCACCTAGCCCCAACTGCTCCCCGGGTGCCGGGCTAGGGCTGCCCACCGCTCTGGGCACGTGTGCACCACAGCCCCCTAGTGATCACTAGTGTGTGTGTGTGTTCTGACTGCACAGATGGGTAAATGTGGAGGACAAATTTCAATTGGGGTGAAAATCACAATTGACAATGTGGCTTGAGAAGGGAGCTGGGAACAGGCTGTGTTTTACTATGGTGAGCGTGGAACAGAGTGGCAGTGCTGAAGTCTCAGTGTAGATGAAGCAGTGGCCCTGTGCGTCTGCACATCCCCCTGTCCTCCCTGCACGAGGAAATGGGATTAGTGCTCTTTTGGCCTGAACAGTCATAGAAGCTGTCACCCTCACATCATGTCAGTAACGCTCCTCATTCATGCTTCTCCTCTTCAGTTCACCCTTCTCTCTCTAGCGAGCTGCACAGGTTCTTGTTCCGTCTCTTGGCATCTCCAGACTTTACTGCAACTCTCTCCCTGGAGATTATGCCTAGTGGCCAAAACCCGATTTGGACTTTGAGGTCTTTGGGCTTCACCTATTGCCTGGCTTGACTGACCATCCTTCAAGATTCTTCAAAGACAAGCCTCGGGGTTCTTCCGCAACCCTGAACCCAGTTGGTGGAATGAACCTCCACTGTCTCCCTCGCTGTCTTCAAATGTTGACTGAAGACTTAAATGTAACATTATTATGCACTTGTAAGATATATTTGCACTTGCCCTGTCTTGTTTAGTAATTGCTCTTGTGTTGTATTGTATCTGTCATTATAGGTTTCAGCACTTAGACAGAGTTCAGCATTTCAGCACTTCAGGCAGAGTCTCCATTAAGGGTGTTTTTGGACTCTAGCCTGTTTGTGCTAGCTAAGCTGTTTTATGAGAATACAACTAAATCACTTTAGTAAGTTACTCTGGATAAGAGTGTCTTCTAAATGCCATAAATGTAAATGTGCTATGCCTTGGGCCTGCCTGCTGAAGTCGGC
This sequence comes from Brachyhypopomus occidentalis, assembly GCA_020368025.1. Lineage (NCBI taxonomy): Eukaryota > Metazoa > Chordata > Actinopteri > Gymnotiformes > Hypopomidae > Brachyhypopomus > Brachyhypopomus occidentalis. The sequence continues at coordinate 5,132,544 of JAGXOD010000004.1, read as the reverse complement.
TGGTGGGCGGAGCCGGCTGGTGGGCGGTGCTGGGTGGCGTGCGGGGGGCGGGTACTCACTGCAGTTGTCCTCGTCGCTGCCGTCGGGGCAGTCAGGGATGCCGTTGCAGCGGAAGCGGCCGATGATGCAGTGCAGGCCACTGGCGCAGGCGAAGAACGTGGGGGCGCACTTGGGCCGCACCTTGGCTGTGAGGGAACACACAGCACAGGGGCGGTGAGCAAACGTCCTACACTCACGCGCAGCCCGTACGCCCCTACCCTCATCCCTACCCTCACGCCCTACCCTCACGCCCTACCCTCACGCCCTACCCTCATGCCCTACCCTCTCATCCTACCCTCACGCCCTGCCCTCACGCACTACCCTCACGCCCTACCCTCATGCCCTACCCTCTCATCCTACCCTCACGCCCTACCCTCACGCACTACCCTCACGCCCTACCCTCATGCCCTACCCTCATGCCCTACCCTCTCATCCTACCCTCACGCACTACCCTCACGCACTACCCTCATGCCCTACCCTCATGCCCTACCCTCATGCCCTACCCTCTCATCCTACCCTCACACACTACCCTCTCTCCCTACCCTCACGCCCTACCCTCATGCCCTACCCTCACGCCCTACCCTCACGCCCTACCCTCATGCCCTACCCTCTCATCCTACCCTCACGCACTACCCTCTCTCCCTACCCTCTCTCCCTACCCTCACGCCCTACCCTCACGCCCTACCCTCATGCCCTACCCTCTCATCCTACCCTCACACACTACCCTCTCTCCCTACCCTCTCCCTACCCTCTCATCCTACCCTCACGCACTACCCTCTCTCCCTACCCTCTCTCCCTACCCTCCCTCCCTCCCTACCCTCACGCCCTACCCTCACGCCCTACCCTCTCTCCCTACCCTCTCATCCTATCCTCACACACTACCCTCTCTCCCTACCCTCTCTCCCTACCCTCACGCCCTACCCTCACGCCCTACCCTCTCTCCCTACCCTCACGCCCTACCCTCTCTCCCTACCCTCTCTCCCTACCCTCACATCCTACCCTCATGCCCTACCCTCACGCCCTACCCTCACGCCCTACCCTCTCATCCTACCCTCACGCCCTACCCTCTCTCCCTACCCTCTCTCCCCTACCCTCACGCCCTACCCTCTCTCCCTACCCTCACGCCCTACCCTCTCTCCCTACCCTCACGCCCTACCCTCACACCCTACCCTCACGCCCTACCCTCTCCCTACCCTCTCTCCTACCCTCTCTCCCTACCCTCACGCCCTACCCTCTCTCCCTACCCTCACGCCCTACCCTCACGCCCTACCCTCTCTCCCTACCCTCTCTCCCTACCCTCACGCCCTACCCTCTCTCTACCCTCTCTCCCTACCCTCATGCACAGGCCCACGTGCCAATGCTGGAACAGCTTCTCTGTGTGCAGAATACTAAACGAGAAGAAGGCCCCTCTAACAGCTGCCGCCCGCTGCAACCGCACACGGCCCGCGCGGCTCGCTCATAAAACCAGCCCCAGTGATTTATGGGCCCCTGCGCCTGGCTACGAGCTGCTCTCTGAGGCGGCAGGGTGTAATCTGCCTGGGAATTACAGTGGCGCGTCTGTGCTGCTGCCCCTGTGCAGGGCTGATTGTGCAGACCGGGTTCGTAGCCTCGTTCATTAAAAGCAGCCTCGGGCTGATAAGTGAGGCAGATGTGCGGCACCCAGTCGTCCAGCGTGGAAGGCAATGATGAACAGTGGCTCGCGGCGTCCAGAGTGGACCTCCGCTCCGCTCCACTAGATTCCCCACTGCTGTGAAACACCTCCTGGAAAACCGACATCAATTTAAACTTCTATAGACCGAGGCACCCCAACACCTGATCAATCTCCCAGACCTTTCTTTAATTTACTGGCTGTTTAACACCGTTCCTTAAGAGCACGGAGGGATACCACGAGAGACGCTCTATATGCGACACCAGGAATCCAATGCCTTACGAGCATATAAAAAAGGTTGTAATAAATTAGGTTCTTCTTTGGGAGAGTAATCACCTTGACAGATAAAGCTTAATAGGTAAGACAGGCCTATCCCTCGTCCTTGGAAAGCTCTGACACTACAGCCATTCTTCTGGGCACCCAGCCCTGTGAAATGGCTGAAGGTGCCAGAGACATTCAGTCCTTCCTGCGTGAGGTAGGGGACAAACACAGACGTAGGGGACTCTCACAGGCATCTAGTGGAAAACAGCGGTAACAGCAAATGTGAGCTGCAACTGAAAGGTCACATCACGACTTAAACTCTCAAAGAGCCTGCGGTGCTGTGAGAAAAACAGACTCATGTGAGCCGAGTTCGTCTCTAAAGCCATCTCTGCTTTGTCTCTCATCGTCTCAAAAAAAAAGAAAGAGAAAGAGAGAAAGAGAGACAGATAGAAAGTGAGAGAGAGCCTAAATGTGAATGAGAGACAGACAGACAGCGAGAGGGAATAAATGAATGTATGAATGAATCTCTGAATGATCAAACATATGGTTCATACGCTTGCCTCCCAGGCCCCTCTGCCACGTTTAACTGCTAGGGGTTTTGGTTCATTAGGAGAAAACAGTGCTCACTGTTTCATTACGCCATGTGGTGAAATGAAAGGAAGAGACAAGGCAAGACGACCAAAGTGGTGGTGTTCTAAACTGAAAATACCACCGTGCACAATAATAAAACATGCAAGGCATCGAGCCGTCCTACCCCTCCCCCTTCTCAGCGTTCTCCCCTCCCATCTCTGGCCCCTCCCCTCCCCTCTCTGGCCCCTCCCCTCTTCTCCCCTCCTCTCCCCTCTCCATGCTCTGTGCATTACTTCCAGAGACAGTAGCAGTAGTAATCTGATCACAAAACACTGTTTCCTCTTCAATATTCCTTTGTTTTTGCCCCACAGCAAATGCCCAGTGTAATTGAACAGAAGCAATGCCGTGCAGCGCAGCCCAGCCAGACAGCTTTGCAGGGCAGTTCAGTTCAGACCAGCGCCTCATTTCCACCATCTTCTCTCTGGCTTCCTGCAGAGGCTCAAAACCTGCATGTGCACTGGAGCCCCTGCACACACTGAGAGAATTAGGTGAAAACCAGAATTAACGGTAATTTCACGGAGGCTGGACTTAAAAGAGGCAAAGGAGGGGGACTGATGTGGAGCACCATCAATGACCCTCACACAGAGCCAAGACTTCCACACACCACCAACACAGCACACATCTGTACTGGAACTGTGGAAATAAATGGGAGAATGTTCCTGGCCCGCCCCTCTTCACATGCTCGTTAAATATTTGTATTCCAAGTCACGGGTTCCTCTCTTGCTAGTTCTTTCGATCTAGAATCAGAATTGTTTTCAAAAAGCCAGTTTTCAGATTCAATTGCGCAGCCAAGTCCTTCTGCGCTAATACCAATGAACTGGGTGGAGGTGTTTTCACACCAAACCCAGCAGGCATGCATGAAGACAATGGCAAATCTCTCCCTCCCTCACACACCCACACACACACACACACACACACACACACACACACACACACACACACACACACACACACACACACACACACACACACACACACACCCCCCCCCCCCACACACACACACACACACACACACACACACACACACACACACACACACACACACACACACACCCACACACACACACACACACACACACACACATATGGGATCATAGACAGATGCATATCCAGAACAGACAGCTTATGTGAAGACAGCACCACACACAGTGCTGCAGCAGCCAATCATAAACCATTTACTGGGAGAAAACAGGTCCATGCTGGATAACGGCTGAGTTTCCCTTTCCTTCAGCTTCATACACATATTCATGTTAACATTTAACATGCATTTATACAAATTTATGCAAAGCATACATCTAACTGTGTTCAGAGGCATTTCATTTACGAAGGAGATTTGTAGGTGGGGAAGTCGATCAGCCAGCGTACTGTATGCAAGATAAGTGTAGACTGAGACTCCCAAGTACTCATATAGAGTGTGCTGGCCTATTAGATACACAGATGATGCAGTCAGTCTCTAATAGGTTGTGTTGGCAGTATGTAAAAAGTAATGTTTAAATATTTCCCACACAAGATTTTTCCTAAATCATTGCTGTAAAGTTTATGCATGATATCAATATTTGTTTTATTGAGTATTTCCAGAGTACATATCACATTAAATGAACCGCAACAGTTTATGCAATACAATACCGATAGGCCAGATGTACAGTGTAACTGCACTGGAAATTGTGATATACTATGATACAATGATCAAGTCAATGGTGCATTACTGACAGTTTTCAGATGAGGTTCATCTCAAATTGTGATTTTGCATAACAGAAGGCCATCATGTCCCGTTTCAGTCTTTCTGATACCAGATAAATTAGTAAAGAGATCAGGTCATATAGTAGTGATGGTGACATTATTCACTACACCAATCAGTACAATGTTTTATGTATATCCCTCACAGAACTGAAAGGCAAGAAAACCTCAGAGCTGAAAATTTATTACAACAACATTACTTGGATAAAGGGATGTGTGGCCAAAGGATGTGTTATGCTAATTTGCAATGTTCATAATGTTATTATTGGGGTCTACCAGCATAGCTGTTCATCTTTCAATGTACTAAAACACTTTATTTCCCTCATCCTGCACATCTTTATTCACCCTGTCTGAAACACTCTGTTAGAGCATCACCACCCCCCCCCCCCCAAATGAGACCAGTAGACTGCTTCTGCCCTGCTGTAGCCAAGCTTGCGGGTAGGTAGGCAATAAGGGCTGTAACGATTATGTCATCTTGTAACAAAAGGAAAAGGGCTGGAGTCCCAGCGTTTCAGGCAGCTGGGTCTGTGGGAGACAGTTACTCCCTCTGGCGTGTTCTTTGGGTTTTGTAACTTTGCAGACCATTTACATGCACAAAAACACACTAAAGGAAAAGAAGAAAATGGAGAAGTGCAGCAGGTTCCATTCAAAGGTGCTTTTTAAGGCATCGCCATAAAGCAACTTTTGAAAAGTCTAGCGCCCTAATTAGCCACCCGAAGGTGACACAGGCTTAAGGGTGAAATGATGAAAGCAGCCAAGAAACCACAGAGGAACAAGTCTTTTCCCTACAAAAGCAGCTCCACTAGAGGCCAATAATGGAGACACCTACCACCTGCTAGGAAAGGTTATACTGCACACGTCATGCACGCGTGATGGCCACAACCAAATCTCACACTCAGTTCACCCGAAGGACCTATGTCGTAATAGCTGGAATAGTCTTGAGTCTTATTCAGAATACCTTTGCCAGGTGAGACAAAGAACCCCAGGAAGTAGAACATGCTTTTGAGAAACCACTCGCCGATCCAAGTAAAGGAACACCGGTTGCTCATGTGTTCATTTCTGTTGCTCCTAATACAAAAAATGCAGCCTTAATGTTTATTTATAAAAGTGATAAAACTATATAAAGTAAAAAAAAAGTCCATTTTAGCAGAAATGATGCGTAATCCTATGAAAATATATATCTAAAATGTACATGACCTCATAAAACCTAGAAACTCGCGACTAGATGCAGCTCCCGTGGCCCGTGAGCTCATCCAGCGCTGACCAAAGGCCTTTGGGCCCTGAGGTTCCCCCTCCTTTCTTCCCAGAACATTCAAAGGCAGCGGCAGGCATGGAAGTGGGATGTGACTCAGGGTCCCTGAGGCACTGTCTCACAGGCTGGCACTCAGCCAATCACCAAGTGCTCTTCTCCAGGGATCCCAAACTGAGCGTGCTCACAACAGTCAGACAAAGCCATGTGCCGCATGCAGGAGTAACAGAGAGTGAAGGGGCCCATGAGAAACAGAGAAACACACACACAGAGAAAGCATAGCAGAAAAGCTGAGTGGCTTCTCCTGCACTGTGAAGGTGCTCCTGAAAGACAGCAAATCGATATGCAATGAAGCCGGTCTGACAGGAGGGACAGTGGCACAGGGGGAGGCCCTATCAGGGCTCAGTTCTCTGAGCTGCGACGGCGATCTACCAGTAGGCGACGCATAGCTGGAACTGGCCTGCTGTTGTATTAACCGATATGCAAATATCCTTCCTATATTCAATATGTATGATGTCAATTATGGAAAACCTTGTTGAATAATTGCATTTAAATAACGATGATGAAAGCTGCCAAAATGCTCTTCATAGCTCTTCAAGATAGAGATGATAGTCGACAGGAAGACTTGTGTTTCCTATTAAATCTGTTTATTATTTATGAGCATTTAATGTTTCATTTATACATATGTACATATACAAACTGGTTCCTCCTCCTACTAATAATTCAGAAGCACTTTGCCTGCACAGGTGATGGAGGACCTCTGTCTGAAACTGGACACTACAATTTTTAATCTCTCACTCTCTATAATTATATATGCACACACACACTACACTAACTTGGAGTGTAGATGAAAGGACAAGGCAAGGGTGTGTAAAATGGGGAGGAGAAAGAGCAGGAGAAGGAATGAGAGCAGAGACTGTGTAAGAGAGACTGAGTGTGTGAGAGAGACAGAATGTGTGAGAGGCAGAACCCCGATCAATATTCCATTCCTACTCTTTGGTATTAATTACACTGGCTCATTGATCAGTCATCCATTAAGCATCTAGGCTTCTGACGGCCCTCTCCAATTAAGAAGCCTCCAATTTCACACTCAGAATTTAAAGAGGCATTGAGCTAAGATAAAAAAAAACCCCAAAAAAACAAAAGCAAACGTTCATGCTCAGACTCAGTTGCTCAAGCGTGGCCATGTTCCAGGCAGTGGTGTGCTGTAGTGCTACGCTCCCACCTTGGGATACTTATTTTCAGCTGATCTGCATACAAAGCAATACTCACAAAAGGCCTCTAGAAGTGAACAGTCTTGCTCTTAGAGCTGTGGAAAGCTCCTTTTAGCAGTATAACACTGATTAACATGCCACTTATCCACTAACTAACTGGACAGGACTGTGACAATAGAGAACGTAGAGCTGGTCTAATAATAAATGCTTATTCTAAAAGCTTTTTTCAGAAATTCTCACTTTAAGTTCCCACCGAAACACATAGAACAGGTCAGAATAAGAGCTTTAGCAATGGCAAAAGAAAACAGCGCTTAAGCGCAGAAGATTAACGTGAAAAAGAACTGTGTGTTTTTCACTGGTGATCTTCCAGTGCCTTCAGGCTACCTGCTCCTTTCATCCACCTTCTGCTTCCCCTCACTTGGGTCATGTGCATGTTACCACGGCAGCAGAGCACAAAGCTGCAGTCCTGGACAGAGCAGGGTGGAACGGACACGGGTCACGGCCAAGCCAACCAATCAAAGAGCTGGAGAAAGAGCCAAGCTGAGACGTGGGCCAAGTGTTACGCTGTGTTACTGCCTCACTTACAGCTCTACTACACTGGTTCTGATAGTCTAACCGAGAAATGGAGGACCTACCGAGTCACCGACAAGGACTCGCACAAACACACACACACACACACACACACACACACACACACAGACAGACGGACGTGCGCAGACATTCACATGCACACAGACGCACGCAGACAGACGTGCGCAGAAATTCACGTACACACAGACACATTGTACTTCTGGGAAAGAACCTTAATGGATATGAAAAATTCATGAGGTGCCTTTTACAAGACACTAACCAGACTCTTATATGATAATGGAAATCCCAAAGCTTCATAAAGCAACTGGTTACCTCTGCTGCAGTTTCCAGTTTAATATTAACATCCATCTACCACCATATACATGACTCCACTTTCAGTGCATGCATGAGGGAAATATCAAACAGGATTAATGGCATTTAGTAATAATGAATGGCAGATTGTTATGGCGTGCCATTAATCTACTTCTTTTAAACAGAATACGTCCACCACAATAAAATGTGCCCTTAAATAAGATTAATGAAAGACATGAACATCGTTGGTTCCTTGTAAGGCATAAGCTGTGAGGTGTGAAGGTGTGTTTCAGTCTGGAGTTCCATGGATACTGGGGTTAATCCGTCACTGAATGAGATAAGCATCCGGATCTTTCTCTCCCCAAGAATCCAACCCTTTCTCCATCCTGAGGCAGACGCTCCACCCTCCTGACCCTTTTATATGCTGGGGGTTGCAAAGCTAGCCAACCACGTGAGCATGCCTTAATCCTCACACACGTCCTTTAAAAGACCTCACATGGTGCTAAGGGAACGCTAACTGGAACTGATACACAAAAGTGCTAAAATACTGCTATTAATTTGACGCATAAATTGAAAAAAGCATAAAACATACAAGTACAAAGCATAAAAAAATCATCACAGATGTAAAATATAGGCCATTATCTTCTAAGATATAATTAAATGTGACCTTCGTCCCTGGCTTGGCATCTCCTCAGAAATCATAATGAGACACAGGCTTTAACACTTTCCCCACACAGAAACATGTGCGTATGGTTACCATGTGCTAGAGTGACTCCACAGTGGAGAAGTACAGTGGAAAAGTACCATAAAGCCTACAGTTTGTGTTGGCATGCTGGTCCTGGATCAGTCTCACAGAGGGAGACTTCACATGTCCTCGTGTGTGGACTTCAAAGCGCTGGTAGAGCAGCAGCGCAGCCGTGCCACATGCCCACAGCCCAGAGCGGCAGGGAGCGCTTCTGCTCCTGCCCACAGCCCAGAGCGGCAGGGAGCGCTTCTGCTCCTGCCCACAGCCCAGAGCGGCAGGGAGCGCTTCTGCTCCTGCCCACAGCCCAGAGCGGCAGGGAGCGCTTCTGCTCCTGCCCACAGCCCAGAGCGGCAGGGAGCGCTTCTGCTCCTGCAGGCTGCATCTGTACTGGATGGCTGTCCCTCTTGGTTCAGCCCAGAGCGGCAGGGAGCGCTTCTGCTCCTGCAGGCTGCATCTGTACTGGATGGCTGTCCCTCTTGGTTCAGCCCAGAGCGGCAGGGAGCGCTTCTGCTCCTGCAGGCTGCATCTGTACTGGATGGCTGTCCCTCTTGGTTCAGCCCAGAGCGGCAGGGAGCGCTTCTGCTCCTGCAGGCTGCATCTGTACTGGATGGCTGTCCCTCTTGGTTTAGAGCAGCAGGTTTAAATGTTCGCGCCAAGAGCGGCGAATACACCTGACCTGCACTCTGTTTATTACTGCGCTGCCTCCTCCGTCAGCCCAGACGGCTCTCCTCGTGGGCGGCTCCGCTGAGGAGGACGTCTGCCTCCCCAACAAGGATGCCTCCTTTCTGTCGGACTGTTGCTGTTCCTCAAGCAGGAAGGTCATTACTAAAGGGGTTTCTGATCAGCACACGCAACGTGCTCAGGCCACGTGCTGGCGCAATGGGGGCCCATACTGAACCTGCTGCACACGCACACAGACACACTAACACACATGCACACAGACACACATGCACACTGACACACTGACACACATGCACACTGACACACATGCACACTGACACACATGCACACAGACACACTGACACACGTGCACACTGACACACATGCACACATGCACACTGACACACATGCACACAGACACACTGACACACGTGCACACTGACACACATGCACACATGCACACTGACACACATGCACACAGACACACTGACACACATGCACACTGACACACATGCACACAGACACATATGCACACGTGCACACAGACACACATGCACACTGACACACTGACACACATGCACACAGACACACATGCTCACTGACACACAGACACACTGACACACATGCACACAGACACATATGCACACGTGCACACAGATATACAACAGCCATTTACATGTGCTACTCATCCACACAGCCATGGGCAGGACTGGGATGTAAAGACCTGATAAGGGTACCCTTGTGAACAAGACCTCTGACTACCTGTATGTCTGGGCCACACTGTTTCTTATCAGTGTGTGTGTGTGTGTGTGTGTGTGTGTGTGTGTGTGTGTGTGTGTGTGTGTGTGTGTGTGTGTGTTTGGGGGTTGGGGGGAGGGTGGGGGCTGAAGTGCAGTACAAACATCCATAACATCCAGTGCTTAGTGGGTCAATTTCAGAAGTGGTTAGTCTGGAAATGCTACTAAAGCAAAACATACAGCCAACCAAACAGGACAACTTGGGAAGCTGATTAGAGTTTTGCAGATGCTTAACCATGCATAAAATATCATACCTTTCCTATATTTCATTGGCAGACATACCAGGATCTCCCATTTATCAGCTACTAACTGTCTCAAACTATATTCCTGAGGATGACAGGATGCCCTACACTTCACAAAGTTTCTCCAGTCCTGCAGTTGTCTGTGGTACTGATTGTCAGCCAACTCAGGCCCAACACAGGCCCAACTCAGGCCCAACACAGGCCCAACACAGGCCCAACTCAGGTCCAACTCAGGTCCAACTCAGGCCCAACACAGGCCCAACACAGGTCCAACTCAGGCCCAACACAGGCCCAACACAGGCCCAACACAGGTCCAACTCAGGCCCAACTCAGGCCCAACACAGGCCCAACACAGGTCCAACTCAGGCCCAACTCAGGCCCAACTCAGGCCCAACACAGCTGGTAACGAAGCCTCTTCCCAGCCTCAACCAAACCCCAGCCCACACCCAAACCCCAGCCCACACCCAAACCTGCCCACACCCAAACCTGCCCACACCCAAACCCCAGCCCACACCCAAACCCCAGCCCACACCCAAACCTGCCCACACCCAAACCCCAGCCCACACCCAAACCTGCCCACACCCAAACCCCAGCCCACAAACAAACCCCAGCCCACACCCAAACCTGCCCACACCCAAACCTGCCCACACCCAAACCCCAGCCCACACCCAAACCCCAGCCCACACCCAAACCTGCCCACACCCAAACCCCAGCCCACACCCAAACCTGCCCCGGTCCCGTTATTTTGGCAGAAGGTAGTTGCAGAAAATACATTGCAGTAATTGAACATTTTCATATTTTTAATATTATAATAATTTTAATATTCAATTTTTTCCACTGTAAGAGGAGTATGTCATTTGTTTTATTCTTTTAAAAGTGTGTCAATAAAGGGGACTATATGTGGTTCAAACTTTCCTGAGTAATTCAGCTGATCCAAGGTACCCGCAATACAGCACATTCACTTTAGGCAGTGTTATTCCAAAAGAACTAATCCTTATTAGAGAGGCACGACGGCCTTCGATTGGATTTGACCTTTCATTTCAGCTTTGCATAAACATCCCAATTTGTGTGAAAGGCTTTCTCATTTGTCTGTGCCACTAATGCTGCAGTCCTGTGGAGAGGGGACAAAGAGGCCGACCACCAGCCCAACAGCAGGTAGTAGCCTCCATTAAAAAGCCCTCCCTGTACCTCACCGTACCTCCCTGTACCTCCCTGTACGTCCCTGTACCTCCCTGTACCTCCCCGTACCTCCCTGTACCTCCCTGTACGTCCCTGTACCTCCACGTACCTCCCCGTACCTCCCTGTACCTCCCTGTACCTCCCCGTACCTCCCCGTACCTCCCCGTACCTCCCCGTACGTCCCTGTACGTCCCTGTACCTCCCTGTACCTCCCCGTACCTCCCCGTACCTCCCTGTACCTCCCCGTACCTCCCTGTACCTCCCCGTACCTCCCCGTACCTCCCTGTACCTCCCTGTACCTCCCCGTACCTCCCCGTACCTCCCCGAACGTCCCTGTACGTCCCTGTACCTCCCTGTACCTCCCCGTACCTCCCTGTACCTCCCTGTACCTCCCCGTACCTCCCTGTACCTCCCTGTACCTCCCTGTACCTCCCCGTACCTCCCTGTACCTCCCTGTACCTCCCTGTACCTCCCCGTACCTCCCTGTACCTCCCTGTACCTCCCCGTACCTCCCTGTACCTCCCTGTACCTCCCCGTACCTCCCCCCTGCCTCCCCCCTGTACCTCCCGTGCGTCCCGTACGTCCCCGTACCTCCCCGTACCTCCCCGTACGTCCCTGTACCTCCCCGTACCTCCCTGTACCTCCCTGTACCTCCCCGTACCTCCACGTACGTCCCTGTACATCCCTGTACCTCCCTGTACCTCCCCGTACCTCCCTGTACCTCCCTGTACGTCCCTGTACCTCCCCGTACCTCCCCGTACCTCCCTGTACCTCCCCGTACCTCCCTGTACCTCCCCGTACCTCCCCGTACCTCCCTGTACGTTCCTGTACCTCCCTGTACCTCCCTGTACCTCCCGTACCTCCCTGTACCTCCCCGTACCTCCCCGTACCTCCCCGTACCTCCCCGTACCTCCCTGTACGTCCCTGTACCTCCCTGTACCTCCCCGTACCTCCCTGTACCTCCCTGTACCTCCCTGTACCTCCCCGTACCTCCCTGTACCTCCCCGGCCCATCAGGAGTGAACTGTGTATATTCATTACACAGAGACCCACACATGCACCTCCTCTAATTTCAGGACAACCCCACTCCACCCCCCCACCCCCTCCTGCTTTCTGCCGTATTCTGGTGGTGGTGGTGGGGGGGGGGTGTACAGCTATAGAGTGGGGCTATAGAGTGCTATAGAGTGCTATAGAGTGCTATAGAGTGCTCCGGAGGGCGAGTGGCCGGGCGAAAACACACAAAGTGCGGCCGAGTCACCTGGGCCGGGAGACCTGGGCCACCACCAGACATAATGCCAGTGGCAGCCACACCACAACAGGCAACGTTGATCTGCTCTAAAGTGAACACAGTGCTCGTTCTAACTCTCCAGTGCAGATCTTACTGAGCAGATCATTTTCAAGAGGGTTTAAGGGAAGCATTCATTTGGGATGCTGAGCATCTAATAACAATGTATTTGCAGGAAGTAGGAAGGGTAGATATAATATCGAGGCAATATCCCGGACTCAGTTAGGATTAGGCCCGAGAGAAGGATGCAAAGCAACAGCCAAAGAGAGAGAGAAAATTCTTCACACTTCATCCTTAATCTGTGGTTTGACGGCTAAATAAATACATCAGGCAAAACCCAAGAGCACACCACCCATCTCTGGAGGTTTTTCTGCAATCAGAAGTAGGACAGGAATACAAAACGAACCAGAGTTTCAGCTTTAGCACTGCTGAGTCTCCCAGTGAACTGGCTCAATCCAGCCAGTTCCACCCAGTGCTCAAGGGCCCTCGGGGGCCTGGACTCTGGGGGCCGCTGGTCTACTACAGAGTTGGGCAGGGAATGTCGATGCGAACAAAACTAGGGTGTGGAAGAAAAAAAAAAACCACTCATTAAATGTTGGTGTGTGCCACTTGGACATTCAGGGCTCCACTTTGCATGGTTAGTCGACACTCTGGGGAGAGTAGTCCCCCTCTCTCCGTACAGCGAGACAGGGACTCCTCGGGGCCCTAGAGACCGAGACAGAGGGGAAGGGAGGGAGTGGAGCAGGGCGTGGGTGGGAACGAGGGACGACTGCATCACGAGAGTCCCCAGAGGCGTCACCCTGTCTCCGAGTGTGGGGCCTGTCTGGGGTTTGGCCCAGACCCACACCACTCTCTCCAACGCCACAACACCAGCATGCCACAGAATTAAAAACACGTTTTAATGAAAAAGGAAAAAGAAAAAGAGAAAAAAGAAGCCTTTTGAAAGACAGGTTCTGATTTGGAGGGAGCATGTGATAAAACCCTGACAGAAAGAAAAGGATGAAGCAGGCCAGGGGCTTTCCAAAGGGGGCGGCAGCATTTCAACACGGCGAAAGCACACGGTGAAGTCTTATCAACATTCCCATCTCACCTGAAGAGCAGTGGGAGAGAGAGAGACACCAAGAGGGATCAAAGCAAACATTTTGTCTGTGGCAGGCGGTGCTTTCTGATATTACCGTTACATTACCGCAACTAGGGTTCAACTCTGCCATGTGCACATACTATTCTGATATCACTAAATGTGTCTCAGCTCTAGACATGTACATGGACTACTAATGCTGGTAAAAAATATATATCAGTGACTTACAACAACCCTTCTCATCGCTTCTGTCTAAGCAGTCAGGAACACCATCACACTGCCAGTTTCCAGGGATACACAATCCATTGCCACACATGAAGTTTCCCGGGATGTTGCACTCAGTGGTGACGTTATTCCCGGGAAGAAACTGGCTCTCTGTAAAAAAAACAAAAAACATCAGAGTCAACCGTACATAGTCAGGATGCTATACTGTTACATTAACCCAAAAATGTTAGCGCATTGTCATCTGTTTCATTGCTAGATGCTAAACTCACAACCCATGTGAAATATTTAGTGAACATATTAAAAAATAACATCTTTAAACTTAATAGGCTCTAATTTCACGGCAGCGCTGGGGCGTTAAAGCTGCCCAACACCACATTTTACTCATTTTGTAGGGCGCACAGGCATTTATGACCATTTGTTAATGTGGTGGACAGAAATAAATATGCCTGTGACAAGCCGGGCAGAGTGGCACAACAAGGGGCTGTGATATTTAAAATCCGCCAGTACGGCGGTATTTATGAAGCCGATTGGCACAGCAACGCGCTTGCGCTGTTGGCTCCCCAGACCTGCTCCTCGCAAACACCCAAGTGCAGCATAGGATTTTCCTCACTTCAAGCAGGCAGATAAAAATCGTGTCTAATTACTCACAACAGGATTTTGATCATGAACATATATCTCCCAATTACTAACGAAATGTATCTGATTTAATTACAAGATAGCAGACCAGCCAGCCATACCAATTAACAGCACGGCTGGCACTGGGGTCAGGTTGGGAGGACAGGTTTTGGCATGTGAATGAGCTGCAGAGATCGCCCGGCTGAAATGAAGACTACTGCTAATGAGGGGGCAGGAGATGAAGAACCTGGGACTTCAGAGGACACATTCGTTCACATGGCCGTGGTCCTGCATGATCTTGACGAGGAGGAACATGTGGGGAAGGGAAGACATCTGACTCTCAGGACAAAAACCGTTTCTGACAAACCATGACTGAGAACAGTGATACAAGTATCATATTCTACTGTAGCTATATTGTAAAGTGAGCATGGACCATGAAAATATCCATTAAATCATACAATAACGTGGAAACATTTAAATGTAAATATATAAATATATGGCATTGCAAATATATTGCATTCTTGCTTCAGGCCTGTTGCAATACCCAGTAGAGTGAGCCGGGGTTACTCTGGGGAATCTGGTCGAAAGTACAAGGTAAACAGCCAACTATACTTTCACAATAAACAGGAATGTATAAAGAATCAGTTCATTGTTAGTGTTTTTTATGCATATGAAAGCCATGGTGGTTACACAAATACTATTAATTACAGACTTTGCATGAGTGCTTCAAAACCCTCCAGACCAAGATGAACTGAGCAGGCTGGCTGGGGAGGGCATGCAAAACAGCAGGTCTTCCCTGCCTCCACGAGGCCTCCTCATGGCCTCCTCATGGCCTCCTCGTGGCCTGAACCCTGCGCAGGCGCCTCCTGCTGTCCAACACGGTCCGATGTGTCATCTCACGTTTTGTGCAATAAAGCGGTGGCCACGTGAGGTGGAGCAAGATGGCGAGGGAAGCAAGCAAGCACCCACCGCAAGGTCTTTTATATGTGGCCAATTGTCATTTCTGAAGTGTCCCATTTAATGAAGCACCAGGAGATGCTGCCTTACACTCAAACACACTCCACACCTGTCACCCTATGAAACTATAACACATGAACATTTTCCAAACCAATGCAGGCCATCCAGGACCTATGGGGGAAATATTTATGATTCAGAGGTCTATGTTAACTTCTTTTTTAAACACACACTCTATTGAGGTTACTTGGACATAAACATTAGTGACCACCAACTAGCCATTCACAACGCAAGTTGCTAGGGACACGATAATTAGCCATATGCAAGTATAGCATGGGGCAAAAACACTCAGAGCACATTGGTCTGAGGCCCACAGTCACTTCTAGGTGATCAAAGAAACAGGTTTTGCCTGAATATACAGAGTCCCAGTCTAGTGCATTAACTTTGACACTGAACATAAAGTGATATTTCTCTACTGAGCAGCATTAGCTGGGTAGGTTCATTCAGCAGGTTTAAACATCAAAAAAGGAAATAAGGGTTTCTTCCGTGCAATTTCTACAACTACATCTCTGCATCTACCTCTACATCTTCAGTACTCTGAAGATACTCCCTGTGGCTTTACATGGTCACAGTTAAACCACTTAAACCACTTAAATGTTTAAACTTTGCCTTTTAGAATTGGATACACATACACAACACCATGGACACCACTAGCCCTTCACATTGACAATATTTCCTAAAGGCAATAGCATCTTTCAGCAGGATAATGCGCTCTACTACAAACATTGTTCAGGAATGAATGGTTTGAGGAACATGAAAAACGGTTAAAATTGTCTCCAAATAACGCATATCTCAATTTGAACAGGCACCTTTGGGTTATGCTAGAATAAAACAAGTCTGACGAACAAATGCCCTACCTTCCAACTTACAGGATCTGCTGCTAATGTTTTGGTGCAAGGAGGACACCTTCAAGGATTTTGTGAAGTCCATAACCTGATGGGTCAGAGGTGGTTTTCAATTCAAAATGGACCTGGTTAATCTGAGCCATGTACAGGCTGCCATGACCCTCTTTGTCTGTGCTCTCATGGTTGTTTTAACCACTAATGTATGCAAATGACATCAGAAGTCCAAGATCAGACAAACCAACCTAAACACTGGCTGGATCAACTATATGACTCAGTGCTTTGTCCCTGGAGAATTGAAACCCTAGCCCAGTTTTAAGGTAATACGACCACGAAGGCCTTAATGCAGAACTCAGTGGAACACTGGAGGATAACCCTAGAAGCCAACTCAAAGCCAATTACTCAGATGACCATAAAATGTGATATATATCAAAGAGATGCATTGTCTCCACTAATGTGCTGCATAGGCCTGAATCCTCTCAGCCATATCATCAATAAGAGTGGATAAGGGTACACGTATCAGCCACCTCCTATACATTGATGACATCAAGCTCTATATCAAGATGCAAAGGGACATTTACTCACCGATTGACATGACCATGACCAAGATCTACAGCAAGGCCATAGGAATGTCATTTAGGCTGGAGAAGTGTGGTTGGTTGATAGTAAAAAGAGGAGAAGTCATCACTACAGAGTGAACTGAACTTCCACAGAGGCCTGGAGCACAGCTACAAATGCATGGGGATTCTCACGTTACACAGAAAGCATGAGGCAGAAACAGAGAAGAGGAGCAGCATCCAAGTACCTCCATAGGGCAAGGCAGGTCCTCAGCAGCTGGGGTAATGGGAACAATAAGATCAAAGCCATAAACATGTAGGCTCTGCCAGTCATGAGATACCCAATGAGCACAACAAACTGACCTAGAGAAGAGCGGGAAGCTGCCGACGTCAAGGCCAGAAAACTCACAATACACAAGGCACACCACCCAAGATGCACCATCCAAAAGGCTGCACACCAGCCAGAAGCAGGAGAGAAAGGAGCCTACAAGAGTGTAAGATCCGCTGTCTACGGTGAGACACAAAACATCAACGAATGCATCAAAGCAAAGGCCTCGAAGGATGCACTTAAGACATATGGGGGACGTGGTCACCATTTAAGCAGAATATGTGCCAAGACAGTTGGACAAATACGAGGGACTGAAAAGAGAGATATGTGGAGGTTTAACACCAATGATAGGTGTGATAGGAGGCACTTGGGGCGGTAACACCTAATCTGGAGAGGTGGCTATAATAGATCACTAGGAATGACAACGTCAATCTCAGTAAGAAGAATGCAATGTTAAAAACAACACTGTGTTGCAGCCACAAACACGCAGGGCTCTGGTGGAGATAAACCACTGACTAACCAGTGGAAATGTGAGGACTTTTCTCCATGGAGCAACTGTAGTTTACTCGCATAAAAGATGTAGAGGTAGTAAAACTTTCAGTGAAGTACACAAGGTTACCAGAGAAACAGGATGTTTCAAACAGATGTCCTTCGTCTGCTATGCAAGCAAGAAGTTCTAGGACATGAAACCAAATGATCTCAGGGGGGGGGGAATAAATAAATAAATAAATAAATAACTTCAACGAGGCAGAGAAACCATTACTAATGCTGATGAGGGTCATTGGGCAAGACTCCTAATGCTACAGTTTGCCTACCTCTGAAACATGAGAGCAAAAGAGAGTCACGACAGCTCGGATGTCACATGGAAGCACAAGATCCATATCCAACGTTCAAGACCCAGGACCATTTTGGTAACAACACACACTTAAACAAAATGGTTCTGTTTAAGAGTACAGAGGGAGTAACAGACTAACTACCCTCTTTTCAAATTGAAAGTGGAAGAGTGGCAATAGAAGCCTCAAATAGAAGCATTTGAGTATTTGAGTAAACCACTCTGTGAGCAGGCTGTGACATCAGAGCTCTGCCCAAATCCTTCCACAACACAGGAAGCTGAGGCTCCACACTGAGGCCTTTCACTGTGATCTGAGACCACCTGGAGATCCTCCTACACTGGATGAATACTTCAGTCCCTGAGACTTGCCATATATCACCATGCATGGAATGGTTAATTCAGAGATAATTCTGAAGCACTATATAAACAACTAAGGAGCCCATAGGTCATCTCTGCTTGCCTGTCATAGCAGTATTGAAATGTCTTTCATATAAAGAGCAAATGCTGCCTGGTTGCACCACAGGAACATCTGAGGCTGAAACAGCTCTAAAAGTATCTGCTGGCCATATGACTACAAAGTGGTGTTATGCAATATGCACACACACACACACTCTCCTACCCACACACACACACACACACTCTCCTACCCACACACACACACACACTCACACACTTTCCTACCCACATAAACACATGTGCATGCTCACTCTATCTCACATGCATGCGTGTCTGTCTCACATGCATGGACAAGCACACACACACACACACACACACACATATGAACAGGGAGCGTAAAACATCCCTCACTGAGAGGTTCACTGGTCTAAAGGCACAGGAGGAAGCCGGAGTAAAATGTCATGTTCACACTAAAGCCTCTGACAATAACCCTGGAGTCAGCGTGCGTCCCCCAAATCTCTCTCCCCCACATTGAACTCTCCATTCTATACCGTTGCATCTGTGACCTCTCATCCCATTCAGAACGACACCGTGAGCAGAACCGGGGAACGGAGACCAAATGTGCGTTTATTGTCTGTGTGTTTGTGAACTCCACTTCAATCCAATGCTTGTTATGGAGGGGAAAGCAGGTGACAAACTTAGTTCAAGGTTGAATGGTGGTGTGTGCTGAGGACGCCGTGATCTCACTGGCGTCACGTGTGTGCTGAGGACGCCGTGATCTCACTGGCGTCACGTGTGTGCTGAGGACGCCGTGATCTCACTGGCGTCACGTGTGTGCTGAGGACGCCGTGATCTCACTGGCGTCACACAGTCAGACACACTGAGTCACAATTGCTCGCAGCACTTTTTCAGCAGACACGAGGACGAGAGCAGGAATGTGCACGTGCCTCCATCAGGACAGCGCCACCCAAACCCCACCCCAAGCACGCCATCCTCCACAGGCTCAAACACCAGCAGTGTGGCCTGCTTAGGAACTTACAATCACTACCACAGATTCAGAGGCCTACAGATGTCACCTGTTAGTGCAAGAACACAAACACCAGAGCATAATACCATAGACAAAAGCAACAACATTAAATAAACATCTACACTCCACAATGTGCGGCTCCAGTAACCTCTGGGGTTGGAGGGGGCTTGTTTGGAGTCTGCTCAGCTCACACACTTCTGTGGTGAGCCTGGCTCTCTCGACAGGCCTTGGCATTTTCACTATGGCACTCAGAGATACGCAGACGCAACGCTCCAGCCAGCTCCAGTTTCCTAGACGCGGGGCGTCAGATCGATGCCATGGATCAGTTGACCCTGTCTTCCTGCAATCTTCGCACGCCTGCTCACGAGCCCGAGCAAAACAGCAAACCGCAATTCGAAGCAGGGAGCAGGCGAGCCGTGAGACAGGCAGGAGCCTGGCGGCCGGCATGCCAGCTCTGCTGAGCAAACATTGGCTGCTGCTTGGCAAATTAACATCAATGGTCTGCATGGCCAACACAGACACACCTGCACCCAGTCACTTTATTCCCCTGCTAATGTTACCGTGAGTATTCTGGGAGCGTCTATACACAGAAACACAGCCTACAACCTCAGCCTATGCACACCGCACACGCACAACTGCACGTGATCATCATAATTAATATACATGCCCGTGCACACATGCACACATATGAACGCAGATGTGACCTTTACTAAACACCCTGTGTAGATATGCAAGGGAGGACAGAATAGAACACATTTAGTGTATCACCGGTAAACTATGGCATATGTAAATCAGGATCTTAAGTCCTACCAACTTTAAGCTCAGTGTTATTTCATAGGCAGGACTTTAATGTACATTGGTCATGTCTTTCCTTTCCCTACCTGACCCCTGGTTGACGCATCTTGGCACACATCCAAGAACTCTAGTATAGGTCAGTTATTGACTGGGATTAAAGTACATGACTGATGAGGAGGCCACAATCCCCCTATAGGGGCCGCAGACTGGACTACACACACACACACACACACACACACACACACACACACACACACACACTGCTGCTGCTGCAAGGCTCCCTACTGAAGATCTGAAATCAGAGAGGAGAGGAAAAAGTGGGTTCCTTCTCAGCAGTGACTATAATGCGGGGGGGGGGGGGAGAGGGAGGGGAGGGGGGGCGGGGTTTGTTGTTCTGACAGTCAGAGAGCAAAGCGAGAGCTGGATCAATACAGACAAGCCCCCCTGGGCTCCTTTGGTTGTGATGGGCTCAGAAGGCAAATGAGCCCCTTTTACAGCCAGGAGAGGGAAAGTCATTTTCCAATTACTGCGCTTTTAATGACTCTAGCAGCACGGGACAGGTCCTGAGCCCAGACCAGGGCTGGATATATGAAGGCAGGAGGAGAAGGACAGGGGCGGAACGTTCCCACAGCTCCGACAGGACTCGCCGCTAATGAGAGCTACGACGGGTGAAGGGCACCGCAGGGATTTGTCAGTTTTACCATGGTAGAAACTAGGAAACATCTCCGATTGTGTCGACGGCACACACAGTGCAGCTGTATCAGATGCCTGTGTCCTACTGTGCACAGAGGAAAATAACCCACTCATTAAAAAACACCTCGTTCAAGAACAGGGGATGACAGGGACAAAGAATGTAGCGGACTGTTGATCACAACGGGAGCGCACCATTCTCCATGCTGTAAGCCTTTCTGTTTCACAAATAAATAATGCACCCATAACAATGTCACAACGACAGATAATTGTGCTTTAGCGATACTAATGCCACACAACAACATTACAATGGCATTTTATTACCTCTTGTTAATTGGGCAAAGCTAACAGACTTTGGAAAGATGACGTGCTTCAATCCACACAACCTTGAACAAGATATTCTATAATGACGTCTATACGGTAATGAGTCATGCTCATCGTAAGTTGAATTGCTCGCCAATTTGAGTATACGTATAGTGCGGTCCAAGACAAACCCCACAGAAAACAACTTCAAAGGACAACCTCTACCGAGTGTTTTGAGGATAAAAAAACAAAAGGACCATTTATTGGTCCAAACGCCCAAACAGCCTGTTTCCCCTTTAAGCCTTCACTTTCGTCTCCGCACAAAGACAGGCCGTCGTGAGTTGTAATTTGCTGTGCATGATTTGGTGAAACAGCTGAATAGCATCCGGGGGCACGGAGCGTGTGGGAGAGAAGATTAGCGACAGAAGTAAAGCCGCGTTCCCTACAGCTAAGCTAACGCGGCTCGCTCTCTAGTTGCTCGCAGGCTTAAGGCTTTGCTAGCCAAGCGCGCGCTAACTAAATCTGTGAATGCGAATTTATAAACAGCTGAGTCCGGCTACAGTACAGCTGACATTAAGTTCAATGCCAGCCACACTTGGATACAGAGTGATATACAAAAACTACAACAATGTGTTTGTAAAATGTAGTGCAAAGGCTGTGCACAAAAAGGAACAGGTTGCATTCAGACAGACACATTCTGCACTGCGCTGGCATTAGGCACGTCGTTTTGCACAGACTTATGATTTAAAGCAATTTGTTCGAGGCATGTGGTCTTGCTGGCTGAATAACTTCTAAACCCATTTCTGCACGCGCGCGCGCGCACTCTCAGCCACACTCACCCCTACACACTGTTAACCATAAAGGGCATTGCCGGAGTGAAGTCAATTAAAAAAGTACTTGTCCTTTGTCTTTGAACTCACGATCAAATATACAAGGCTAGACTAATGGTGTCTCCATCTGCAGACACCCCAATAAAGTATCAAATTAATAAAAAATGTTTATAGCTAACTTAAAATAACAAGAAAACAAGCAATCGGCAGCATGTATCTATGGAAATATCGGCCTTTCCATAAAGACCTGGACACACATAATAGACCCTAGGCATCAGCCTAAAGAGGCTACTAAAACACATTAGAAGCTTCCATGTTGTTTAAAATGGTGAATTATTAAATGTTGCAGCTAGATCCGAGTACTCTGTGAAAAGGGCATGTATGTGTATGTCAGAATGTGTGCATGCGTGTGTGTGTGTGTGTGTGTGTATTTGTATCAGAGAGCGAGTGGAAAATGAAAAACCAAAGACCATCACAGCAGGTGGTCTCCCAAGGTCATTGCTAACAGCACTACACCTAAAGATATCCCTCAATATGTGCTGGGCTCATTGCTAACAGCACTACACCTAAAGATATCCCTCAATATGTGCTGGGTAAGCCCAGAGTGACAAGAACACATCTTCAGCACCGTCCACACACGGTGGCACCTCCTCCGTGCTGGCACACAGACCCGTACACGGAGCTGCTTCAGTAAGTCAGAATAACTGACCCTGTTCACTTCAGAGCCTCTCAAGAAGGACAGCCTCCATACCTGCCCCCCCCCCCGCTGCTCTTTAATTGGACACAGCTAACTGATTCACACCCCTCCACGGTTTTCCCCCATTCTGCGCTGAATCTGCTTGTTTATTTTCATAAATATGAGAAAACAGTGATGCATAATGCAAATTCCCCATCACCATGATTAATCTGTCAGACCATGAAGTAAAAACCTCATCTCCTCTTAGCTCACGATGGCTATATTAGTGGAGGCATGAGCCATGTCATTTGATAAAATAATTTGAAACCACAAAAGCTTAATGGTTATTTAAAAAAATTATTTCAAGGTTTAAATTACTTTCAATTTAATTCTGTTATATTCCTGCGTTAAATTTAGATCTAACTGAAGGTCTTTCTCCAATTCTGAGGCCCTAACAATCTCTGTAATGCTTCCAGCAGTACCACCCAATTTAGACTGACCACATGACCACAATCAGAAGCAGGCATGTAGTAGACATAATGATAAAATGATGATAATTACACTACTGCAGCTTACAGAACCTATACCTACCCTTGAGGTCAGACTCACCATACAATGCGGTCATGTTCGATTGTGAGTAATTACCCACACCAGGTTTCAGTACTATATTAGTCATGTCCTGTAGTTATGGAGGCTATTTACCATGCTCTGCATGGATCCCACAGCTGATACACCTGTGCCAAAACGTATGCCTTCATCAGGGAGCCGTCAACAGGGGGCACTACCGCACACTTCACACGTATGAATGGAGGACACGACCCTGATGCAGATAAGGGCACATCATTGAAAACCATTTCTCAGAATGATGCTGAAATGATGACACTGTATATCGTGGGCACTGGAAAGATGCATTTCGTGCCCACATACTGTATTTGAGAGAAAGTACCAAACTACAGAGGCCCCTGATACGGACTATTTTTAGAACGTGTCAAAGGTCTTCACATTACCCTGTTAACCTGTTTAAGGAGAGAGCAGGAGGGGGGGGAGGGGATGGATATGTGAGGCCTGCCAGACGGTAGAACTGAGATCCATTCAATCTACTGCCACATTCATACGTTACCATTACGCTCCACATACCGAATGGAAATGAGCTTTTTATTTGTCTTGGTGCAGCTGGGATGCAGAGACGGGCACATTCATTCTCCTCGCCCACCAGCAGCTGTGAGCGCGCGGCTAGAGGGCTAAATATCTGTCAGGTGTGTTTACAGGCCTCATGGTGCAATGATGTGCTGGGAGCTGGTGTGACGGCCCAGTAAACACCGCAACAATCCAGTGGTTCCTCTCATCCAGGGCTCTGACTAAGGCTTCGAGAACCTGTGTGTGTGTGTGTGTGTGTGTGTGTGTGTGTCATTGATGGATGAGGATGGTGCTGCCAAGTGTGGCCATGAGCGTTTCTCTGATTGGTCACAAAGATCCATATCTTGTCACAGCCTTGAGAGTCGGCAGTGCAATACACAACGCAACACATGCTATATCTGAGCGGATAGGCTGCGTTCTGACAGGATACGCGAGTTTGTTTGTTTGTTAGCAAACTTAAAAGTAAACACAAATGAAGGAGAATGTGAGAAACAAAAAAACAAACAAAAAGAAAACCAACAACAACAGCCAATCAGCCTTGTACAACCCTCTTGTTTTGTGTGCGTCTCTAATCCCTTCACTCCTTTTGGGTAATGAATGTGCCGCAGGGCCCAGGGTGGCAACCCGCACCAGCAGTGGTGCAGGCCCAGCCCACGAGGCAGCCGCCGTGCCCCTCCGGGTGCGGGAACGACAGCCTTTGATCTGCTCTCTAGCCGAATACAGACGAGGGAGAGGATGAGAGCCATTCAGCACATCTGGGTGAACCCCAGAAGACATCGTGCCTTTCCCTTCTGTCTTCCTCACCACGTCTTCATTCCTCTGCCTCTCCTCCCAGAACTGCTGGAAGCTCCAACTACGCGTACTTCATGTTTGAACTCATTCTGGGAACGGGTGTGAAGGTCATTAAGTTCCCTCAGGATGGAGTGGTTGAATAAGTTCAGTGTGCATAATGTGCTGATTAGTCATTAGCTCGCAGAGTAGAGCCCCATACTAGAACCTCAGCCAGGAAATGCACTTTTAGTGTCGATAGGGCTTATACTATTGCATATATAAATATAATTATGAATATGATCCCATTAAGTGTCAGATGGACTGCAGCCTTGTCCAGTGTCGGGTCCCATGTCGTAACGTAGGCAACCCCAACCAAACTCCTCTGCCATCCCGAACGGCATTAAGCGGTTTATAAGATGATGGGATGAATGTATGAGTGAATGGATGAATTGACAGCAGGTTTAGATGCTGCATGGCTGCATTTCAATTTACTTTGATTATAATATGCCATGTAATAGAAAGCAGAAAAAATGTTATTAAAATTGTTTATGTTTATTGGAAAAAACACAGACCTTGACTCAGCAAAAAAAAACATAAAATTCATCAGAATCATCTGAAGTTGGTTGAAATACCTACTGCATACAATAAACAAAAATGATTACTTCATGGTAGGACTCATTTACATATTGCAACCCTGTGCAATATGAGTACTGTAAAGTGCAATGCTGTCATTATGTTTAATGTATACTGTGCAGCCTTAATCCAACCTGCTGCTCCCCAGTATCAGTATTCCAGCCACAGGTAAAGCAGGTGTCCAAGCCCAGATGTCTCATCAGTGACTTCAGTTGCAGAAAAACTACAATGAATCATGCCCAGTCTCTCCGCGGCACCCCAGAGGTCCCATGAGTCCAGGGACGCTCACCTTTGTCTGGAGGACTTGTGCAGCACCTGACTGTGCTGTATGCACATGCATGCACGGGGTCACCGTGACAGCCTCCTCCACAGACCGGCAAAGAAGCCACTTATTTCAGTTCAAATCCCCAAAGCTTCATTTGCCCCCTGCACGTGCTTCTCATAAATGGCTGAAGGGTTTTTACTGATCTTGGATCAGTTTCGTATGTACTCTTGTCATGGTCAAAATTAACACCTGGTGAATGGATAGGTTTCCAGATCAGCTTACCCTAAGTGAGCTACAGTGGGAATTAATCAGTCCCAAAGCACAGAAGTCACATAGGCTTCTCTCCAATTTCGAAGCAAAAGCTTTATGTTGTCATGGTGATGCTATAATTGGGGGGGATCTAGTTTGTCAGTGTGAGATGCCATTTCACAGTGTTTCTGTGGGCAAACAGTGGTTCACCAGAGCCTGTAGACTACCCTAGACTACTGCTGAAATGTGTGCTTTTGTGATAAGATTTACTTTGAATACTTATTTTTTTAAGGCCAGAATGAAGACAGGACAACATTAAAATATTTTTGGTATACAAACAACATGAACAATTATTTGCCCCTACTTGTTAATCTTTCAGTTAACCTGCAGCCACTGCCCTATTCAACAGCAGGTCCATGTCCGATTATAAAGCACTACCCATCTCTCTCTCTCTCTCTCTCTCTCTCTTTCGCTAGCTTCCAGACATCTTCCAGTTCAGTAACAGGACTGTCTCCTATCACACCCATACCAGTTATGATGTTGATGAAGTCAGGTTCACCCCTTCCACAAGCTACATGTCTGCACTGCTGAGCTCCTTTATGAGGGCCACAGTCAGCGCTGAGTGCGCCGCAGTTTAACGAGTCGTGGGGCTGGAGCAGTTTGAGCGTTAAGCTCCCTCTGAACTGACCACGTCTCTCTCTGACTCCACCAGAATATCCGGCGGTCGTTTTATTCGACCTTCCTGGACTGAGGCGTTCGAGCTCTGAGCCTCCTCACTCACCAGACGGTCCTCGGCTCATCCATCCAGGCAGCCTGTCACATTTGTATGGCGGACAGCAGCGAGATGGGCGCTTCGGGGGAACGCTGGAGGGAAATGCTCGTTTGTTGCGAGGTACGCCTCATTTCTCTTCACTGCCGTCACCGAGCCATCTGTCCTAGCGGAACAGTGTGAGGGATGACTGAGATGCATGATTCAACCCCCCCAGACAAGCTCGAAACTGCAACAACATCCCAAAACAAAAATCTATGACCAGTCATATCTTTTGGGACACTAAAATGGTCTGAATCCATTATACTTCGTTTGTGGTTAGGATGTAGGAGTAGAGTCAAAGGTCAGAGGAGAATGTCAACAAAAGGTCTTGATGATGAAAAACCACCTGTGTAGAGATTTAAATAAATCAATGACATCAGATATTTAGTTAACAGAATTCTCCCTGATACAGGACATGTATAAGGAATTTATTCCAATAGGTATCTTTGCTTTGTTGTGACCGGTATATGCTACTATGGTTACCTAAATGGTAAAGTGAGGGACGGAGGTTTTGACAAAGAAGTCATGGCTGCCATCACAACCAGCCAGTGACCACTACTTTTGATTCCAAATAACCATTTTCCAGTGGTCTTGCAAAACTCTTGGTGCCTGATGACAATGTTCTGCAAATCATTTGTCATACATAATATATCTCATTATATATGTGCATTTAGGACCTCTTAAAAAGGCCATGCTCCAGTTTCTCTGACAGCCTAACTTGAATATTCCCAGTCTGAATAGTGAGTGCTTGTATGGTAATGATGCAGAACTGGGGATTCTCATTAAAGCATAACAGAGAAAAACTCAATTAGCATCGTTCTCTCTTACAGTCAGTGCCCTCATTTAACCAGTGGCATTAGCTGAATCTCTGACCCAAGGAAAAGCTAAAGTCCACCACAAACACATGAATATCTGAATGGGTATCAAAAGAACAGCCTTCTAATTCATAGTGTGTGGATGTAAATATTAAACAAGCATCAGTGCCCATATGCAGGTGCCTGTCTTTGGTGAGATGTACTGTGGTTGACAACAGAGCGAGCAACAAAGAAATTAACATTGGCTTTACGTTTCATTTCACATCATGACACCCAGTCTATAAACAGCAGGTAGGATTATAATTTTGTGTCTTCACAGGTTCGCCTCCACAAAGATCACAATGCACCACGTTGTCAGTAGCTGATGAAGCTGAATCTCGAAGCACTTTCTTTAGAAATAGTTAAATATTTAGAGCCAGGCATAGAAAGCTGATCTTAGATCCATACAGCAAAGAGGCTTTTGCTAAGAATGGGGAATGACTATATCAGGCCGACCGTGGACACTTTGCTGTCACAACAATGTAGTGCCTGCAGGTAACATCTGAACTCTGGAATTAGAATTTGTATGCAGGAGTGGAGCTGATCCAGGTGGTATGTATGGTGTTGGCCTAAATAACTGTCCATCCTGAGTATGCAACCCAACTTTAATTCTTCTATAGTAGTAGACGGCAAGAATATACAGAGTTCCCAATAAAGCAGCAGTTCAATTTGCTGCAGTGCTGATGGAAAATACTCTGGGTGGACAAAGTCCCCTCCAGGAATGTACAGAAAGAGCTTTGAATCCAACAACCAACAGTTCAGTACCACATAAAAACATGACAGTTAAAGTGTTCAGCAGAGAGAAATGGTGCATTTCCTAATTGGTTACTGCATATTTTTGAATGTATTACTCTTGAGGTAATAGCGGCAACAAAGCCTTATTGGAGGTCATGCACTATGATGGTGCTCGTTACATTAATTTTGCTAATTACCTCTAAACCGCAATACTGTGCAATGCATTGACAGGTAGAAGTTAGAGGTAGAAGGTAAAGGTAGAAGTTCAAACAAAGGACAGGTTTTCATTAGATGAACAACGCCACCTTTAGACAAATGAATCAGTTCAGATATACGAACCTATTTTATTCACTAAATGTGAGGAGACATCCTGCTCTCGGGTCCTCTCACTGCACGATGAACACTCAAAGATCCATTCTGAAAGAGGCACCAAGGAGCTTTTATTTAAACAAACAAGTGGACCTGCCTGTTTACCACACCTCTCACTCACTTCTTCAGTAAGCAGAGTAGGAGAGGAGAATCTCAACTATCTCCCAGGTGTACGTAGGTGGGGTGAGGGAACGAGGTGAACAAGTGCATATCAGGAATCAGAATCCGGTCTTTTTTCTGGCACATCCCCTCTATCACGCACAGTCTGTGGAGTGCTGGCGTACTTGAGACAGGAAACGGGAAATTGATAAACAGGAAAAGGGTTGGGACGACAGAACAGATCAGTAGCAAACCAACACTTAGTACAAACCATTTGCAAGGGCGGCAGCAATGAAAGAGACGTCCCAACTCATCTCACACATGCTGTTCACTGGTGGAAAAAAAAATGTCTGTCTTCACCTCCCAGACCCACACCCAACACTCCTGAGCTAATGGGTCACACTGAGGGAGGACGTAAAGAAAGCAAGTCTGCCACTGTAGTCCAGCACGTACCGTTTGTGTCCAGCGTTAGCTGCAAATCTACGTATATGTGTGTTATAGGTGTGAAGCAATGAGGGTCTCTGCCTTTAGCTTTCGTTAAGCAGATGCACACAGCTGGACTCTGCATGCGCAGCCTGAGGACTGGATTACTGCGGAGAAAAGCTCAAAATGTCCTTTCAGAATGTCAAAACAACAACAAATGACTCATCCAAGCGGCAGTGCTGCCAAACAGAACTTTATCTGACGCAAGTTCAAAGAACTCCAAAAGTCCACAGCACAGCAGAGTCGCTACTACGTCTAATGTTCAAGGTCAGATAACTTTAAGTCTCATATCTTGCGCGGGCTGTGTAGATAGTGTGAAGAAGAATTCTATCTTCATGTAGAGTTCCTATTCTAATATCTCACACAGTGAGTAAGCTGAAGCCCTCCTTGTGAGTCTGCACAACTGGTTCCAACTGGATGAAAGTTCACATTTGAGCATCTTGGGCAGACGTTTTCAGCTGCCCTTTTACACTGATTCAGGATGGCGTCATACTAATTTCCTCTTCACCTTAAGAGCTGCAGGCACCGACGCGAAACTGATCACAGGACAGCATAAAGAGCCCCCCCCCCCTCCAGTCAGCTTCAGGCAATTAGTCAGGGCTATCCTGGCCCGAGTCGATTTCTCGAGCCCACTCTCCTGTCGGCCTTAAAGGTCTGCATGGCATCGCTGCATGTCAATACAGATTCAATGGGCAGACTTTTTCTAGCCTTAGAACCCTGCTCTAATCTCCTCTCATTTGCCCTCGCTTCCATAGGCTCATGCAACACATCGATGACACATTAATATACATCACAAGAGTTGAGGCTGTACGCCACATTGATTTGGATTTAATTGAGCAACTGAGGGAAGATTTTATTGCTCGTTTTCATCTTTTTCTTCAGCTCTCTGTGGATATTATTCATTATAGAACAGAGGGCAAGACCCTTGAGAAATTGAGCATGCTGGTGTTGTGCAGTTCTAATCAAATAAACTGGTTACTGTTTGTATGCTAAATGTCTTATTTAACCTAGTCACTGTGGGACACGTCAGAGCATGTAAGAGATAGGAAGCCACCAATAAGCAGAGTGCACTCACAACATGAGGTAACCCATCAATAATTTTGTAATAAAAATAACCAACTACACATTTCCCAATCTGTCTGTCTCGAACACAGTGTCACTGGACAGATTGGCATAGTGTGAAATTAATAAACAGAATCTATTTTACTGTAATACACAGTGCGAACACCCATACTGATGTTTTCTTGGGGGTTTGTTTACAGGATGAATCAATCAAAATACAGAATTAATTGGGCAGTTGTAATTCTCATGACTAACTTTCCTTCAACGGCCAGTTAAAAGCCCACTGAGTAGCTTCACAGTGTGAGAGCCAGAAGGAGGAACCTAACATGGCCACATTAATACAAAGGTCACCCACTGATAAGAAGGTCAATGCTTCAATCTGACATCTCAGTTGTCATCTCTCACTGACAGGTTAGGATAATCGAATTCAGACCATCAAACCTGCAGCACAGAGCAGAGTGGTTACTGAGGGACAGGAAACTCTTAGCATTTTACAGAATGCAGCACTTGGCAATTGTGATGAAGAATTCAACGTGGAGGTGATATAATTATATATATAATATAATACAATCTGTGACTGTACACTAAAAATCTTTATTAGACCAGAGAACACACAAATTAAACAAATGGTTGTTAACCAAAAACCAGACACAGCTCAAAAAACAGTAACATACTGTCCATCTTCAATCCTAAAGCAGCAGTTAAGAAATACCAGGTATGTGGAGCTTTAATAATACCTTTAAGAAGACATGTGTGTTTCCACAGAGTGGTTTTAGAGGCAGAACTTTTCTTTAAGATCACAAATTGACAATTGTCAGACTAGAATTTAATAACATCCCTACACCAACAAACATTTGAAAAGCTACCCAAAAAAAAGTATCTGCTATTGTCAAATCACAGATGTAAACACCTTGAATTTACTAGCTTCCCTATATTGGAACCGAGTTATCTCATCATACAAGACAAAAATAGAGCTTTTTGGCAACAAACGCCAGATAACTGTCAGACAAAATCAACAACAATAAACCAAAATAGTAAGTCATGCAATAAAAACCATAAAACCTGGTGCCAGCAGTCCAGGTCCGAGCATGTAAGCGATTAATAGTGTGGTGGTGGATCTGTGGTGGTGTAGGGCTTGTTTTCTTCCAAAAAGACTGGTACTTTTGTTAGGATACATGGCATCAAGACCTCACATACCTGGAGAGCCAAGGTCTAAACCAGGCCGTCTCTGCCAGATGGCGAAGACTGAGTTGGGGACCAATATTCCAGCACGCCAGTTTTCACTGACCAACTTCTGCAGTGGTCATTTCAGTCCTGTGACCTACACGGCATTAATAACCTGTGAGGCTCAAACATCCAATACTGCAGAAGCTGTCGAACAATTGAAGTGTCTTTTCAATTGTTGGAATGAAGGAAGTTCAGGGCTGGAACTCCAAACATCAAAAACACAACTGACTCATCTGTTTCAAGAGCACTTAAATTAAATTTTACTACACTAGCATGTATTAAATATTTGTGACTGTAATGACTTTTCTTGCTTTTATCTGTTAAGTAGGGTTTTCTCAGTATATATTTGAGTATATCTAGGCGTCCATACTGACTGTATCTAATAATATCTTTGCTTAAAGTTTCTTCCTGATTTTAGCCTAAACTAACTAGCTAGAGATTTTGTTCTGATTAAACAATGAAGCACTTTTTGTAAGTCGCTCTGGATAAGGGCGTCTGCTAAATGCCGTAAATGTAATGTAATGTAAAATGACTCATTCTGTCACTGACATGCACACAGAGTCGTGAGCTCCTGTGATATGTATACTTACCCCTACACAGAGCCAAATACCATCCTTAGCACAGGTCATACTAACGTCAATATACAGGTCTCCCTAGACAGACACAGTTCTAGTGCTGTGAAATAAATGGTTTTGGATTTCAGTATCCAAACATGCTGGTTTGGAACCAATTAAAATGTGGATGAAATGTGTAATAATAATACACTGTGCATTCGATATATATATTACATGACTACCTGGAATCATCTTCAGACATTTATCTGTATTATTATTAATAATAATGTCATTATTTTAATCTTGGCAGGTTAGTCCACCTGTCATTAATCAACATGGAGCATTAAAACATATGCCTTTTCTTTTTGCAATTACAGCGTGCAAAATCCAGCTAATTTAAAAGCTAGTATTTGACGATAACGCATTCAGGGTTGCAAAATACTACTAGTTCCTTTGTTAGTTTAGTTTACAGTACAGTATCTTTTAGCAACACTAACTTCGACACGATTCTAAATATAGCCACTGAATGATGTCACGATTAACCGGCTGGTGTGTAAATGACCTTGAACAGATATACGGCAAAGATAAAGTAACATGCACGTCTAATCGAGCGAGAACCCCATGGCTCTCCTCTGTGGTTTATGGTTATGGTTTGATGGGAAAATGGGGGAAAATTATTTAGTTGAACAGTGTGCATGCATGTAGTCTGGAGAGACCTTAGCCCCAAGCGTCAGCACGACTATGTGGCAGAGCACATACAATCAGCTCTAAATCAAAGGTTTGGGTACAAGGGTTTTTTTCTTTTTGACGTTTATAAATGCGTTTAAATAATTAGCGATTCACTGCAGGCTATAGGTCTTCAAAGCCACGTGGATCGTTGTTTATCACTGCCAGGAAACAGACAGCTGTTGCTACATCGATGCAACCCAAATGGGCAAATTCTCTGGCTATAAAAACAAAGAAGGCACAAAACGGACGAAGTCGACCTAGTCCTAGCGCATTTACAGCCTTTTCTAAAATGATCAACATTCACAATAAAAGCCACATTCAACATAAGCTTGAATACTGAAGCATATTTATATGTTACGTTTATAGGCTCTACGTTAAGAAAGAAGAGTGTCGGATTAACTTGTCACTGGTCACTCATGTCAACAACGGGCGTCCACAGCTCCTGCCCTCTCAGTTCTCCGTTCTCGAAAATCAAGCAGACCGTTTCGGTATAGCCTGTAAACCGCCTTCTAAATGAACCATTATGCAGCCGAAGTTACTCAAATAAACACAAAACTGCTTTACGTAACATTACATCTAAAAAACGTGGGAACTTCAAAATCGCAGAAACATGTTCACCGAGGAGACGCTCTCAAAAAGTAAGCGCACTGAGTTTACAACGTTGGCGATTCGCATCGCTACATCTGGGAATATACAATGATACGTCGAAGCGATTTAAAACCGCAACGTTACGGTAACGTGTGAGATCGCGCACTGAATTATTTTATGGAGAAGCCGCAGAAGGGATGTTGCTACAGAACAACACTGAAAACAATATGTGGCCTACGTAGATTTAGCAGATCAACTTACCAACCGAGCTGGTGCCCGTTCCCGAACCAAGCAAGAGGTACCAGACCCACATCCTAGTTTCTTTTTCAGCCTGCCCTTGTTTCACCCCGCTGTGGGCCAACAATCGGGGTGAGTTTAAAGTTCCTCGGTTCCCACTATTGCCTTGGCTATGCGCGTTTTCTCTCTACGGTTCCTTTCCCCTGCAGGCAAAGTTTTCTGACTTCAAGGAAGGTGGGCTCTTTGACTGGGACAGCCGTGCAGAACAAGGCCGCGGAAGGGGCGGGAGGAGCGGTGGCAGAAGCCGGAGTGGGTATCGGGTTCACAGCGATAGGCGGAGACTTGTCCGTAGAGCAGAGGAATACTGAAATCCATGCAGCCTGTAACTGATTGCCGTTATTAGTCTGGAGTAGAAAACAGGAACATAACTTGAAGAAAGAGCGCTTTATTGCGAAAAGCACAGTTCTCAAAAAGACTAACCAACAACCAAGCAGAAAAAAACAGCCTAACGGGGGAGGTGTAGGAGAAGGTACATGACACATTTCTACACACTAGTAAATTAGAAAAAGACTCTCAACACACACACACACACACACACACACATACACATATATATATATATATATTATATATATATATATATTGTATATTTGTATATTTACAAATAGTCTGCATAGAAGCACCTGCTGAACGCTCTCCCAACCAGCACACTTTAAATCCACACACCCTCCCTTAAGGATCAGCGGTCACCCATACAACTCTAAGTCACAGAGGCTCACAGAGGTACGCTGTCCACACTGTGGTCTGTCCACAGCCGAGGTCTCTGCCCAAACACTCTCCTGGCCCCCACAAGTGTCATGAGGCGCCCAATCCTCGGTAGGTGGTACTTCCTGTCGCTCCTCCTGGCCTTGTTCTTGGGCAGGTGCCTCAACAGTCCACTCTGCTACCTGGCCTGAAACAGTCGCTCCCTCGCAGGGCTGGTGCAGGGCAGAGCTGTTCCTGAACCACAGCTGCTCCACCCAGACCCAATGCACCATCTTGTGCAGGTGCTCCTTCATGACACGTAGGGCTTCCCATGCCAGAACGGCCCTGTCCACCAGAATCTTATTCTCATCTTTGGCGAGCGCAGATTTTGCCCTGATGCTTTCTAAAGATCAGGCGCACAGAGTGGCGGCCATGGCCGGTGTCCTCAGCCGTTGCCTCGTGTCCTGGCTCTTTTCCACAATGGCCCTGCACACGTGTCCCAGGAAGTTTCACTTTTTCAGATACAGCCAGAGGTCTGTGGGATCAATTGCCTTGAAAACCTGCTCCAGGCTTGGGAGGGCACCGTTGGAGCTGAGTGTGTGGTAAGTGATGTACCAATACACCAATGGTGGATGTTTTATAAAACCTGCCAATAGTCCACACAGACGCTCACATGGACACAGCAGTGACACCGACAAGCCAATATAAACGAGGGCAGTAGGCTGTTTCCTGTCTACATCTCACTTAACCCAAAGCTCATGGCAGCGGCTGGTCCTCCCAGCTGTGGCACTGACACGGGGGTTGTACTTTTTGGAGGCTGCCTGCCCCTCTCCGTGGAGCCACACTCCAATTTCCCAGCAGTC
This sequence comes from Brachyhypopomus occidentalis, assembly GCA_020368025.1. Classification (NCBI taxonomy): domain Eukaryota; kingdom Metazoa; phylum Chordata; class Actinopteri; order Gymnotiformes; family Hypopomidae; genus Brachyhypopomus; species Brachyhypopomus occidentalis. Next base: position 5,097,359 of record JAGXOD010000004.1, on the reverse strand, counting down.
CACGCCCACGGCCTCGTCTGGCATGGTGCCCTCTCTGTGCCGCCAGCACTGCACTCTCTCCAACGCCACTTGCTCGGATGCATTGTCCTCTCTGCTGTGTAGCACTGTGTTGTTCGCTGCAGCATCTCGAGGCTGAGAACGAGTCCCTGCTCCTGCAGTCACCTGGATGGTGGCTTGTGCGGTAAACTGCATGTGCCACCTCAGCTCCTCCAGCTGCAGACTGTTCAGGAGGTGTTCCACGGCTAACTTTTCTCATGCGGCCGTTTCAAATGCCGGGTACGCCTGCTGAACCGCACCGCTTAGTTCCACCGGCAACACAAACAAATCTGCTCTGCCTCTGGGAGCCGCCACCTGACCAACGGCGTTGCCGACACTTGTCTGAAACGCTGCTGAAGAGCCATTGTCGGTGCTGCTAAGTCATCGCCCTGTTCTGGAGGCAGTGACACAAGCACAGTTGCATTGCAGCCATGGTCCTCATCCAGTCCTGATGCCAGGTGACCACTCGCAGCTGCGTATGGTTCCCAGGCAGCCTCACCATCGCGGCATGGAAGATGGCTGTGTGCTGTCTCTGCCGCCACTGTGTCGGCACCAGAGCTGCACTGCACTCTTCTGTCATCTCTCTCATTGGGTGCCAGCCGGGCTCCACTGTTGTGCTTTGTTGTGCCGCTATCCTCACCGTCTTCCCCAGCTAGCCGCCTCGCTCCTGGCTACACCAGCAGGGGCAGGTGTTGCGCTTGATATCTCTTCCTCTGAGCTACATCTTCTTCACTTCCCATGTTTGAGTTTCTTGATGTGCCACTTGATTTCTTCCAGGTAGGCAGCAAAAGTCTCACTTCTGACACCAGTGTCGCGTCAGCCAAGAATTGACATTTCTGCTCAAGAAAATGTCTCTTTATTACAAAAATCACAGTTTAAAAGCTAGTTACAGCATAACTAAGGTCTGTAGAGAGGCACATCCTGGAAGTTCTCAATGCGATCCTCTCCGAGCTTCCCCACTAACCCACACTCTACTGTCCCACACTCTACACTCTAGATGTCCAGTAGTGGCTGCAAAAGTGCTTCATATAATACTGGAAGTTTCCAACCCCTCATAGTCCATAAAGCTACATGCTAGTAACTGAAACCATTCAGCAATCACTGCTTGAAATGGTGGGGAAAGTGCTGGTACTCCAATTATGTAAATGTTGGCATTTTCTTTATCATTTAATCAAATCAAGTATTTCATTCTGAATGTCTACAGTGAATAAAATACACTAGGGCATGCCATTGATGTTCACAACATAAATTTATTTACTCAAATTGTAAACCATTTACCAAATGATTATTTATCAAATACAATAATGAAATGGAATTATTTAATAATGTAATTTCTATACTATATGCTTGTACTATACTATATATTAGTATATGTTGTATAATAATATGTTATGTATCTGTACTGCTGTGTGTGTGTGTCCTAAAATGCATCATTTGATTCTGTACCAATTGGGCCATTTTTGCTAATGTTATATTGAGGTTGTAGTTGACTGCATTAGTAACAGATGCTACATCAACAGTCTACTCACTGCTGTAAGGGGCGCTAACGTTAGCGTGCTGCTCCGTCCTTTTAGTACTGCTTCTGGCTGAAGCCCTTTTGTGTCAATGTCTGACTCACAGAGAGAATCTGTGACCTTTCAGAGCCAGGACAGCAATGTCATTTATCATTATCATTACTTACACTAGCATTAATGATGCTTGTCTAGCATTAACGTTACTTGTCTTGTACTAGAATTGTAGAGAAAATGGGAAGGTTGAGCGTCACATAGTGCCTCCTGGGTAATGTAGTTTAAATACGGCCATTATGAACTTCCCAGAAACTGATATTGAAGGGGGCAGTAAGGCGTTTCCACAGAGAAGTGCTGGTACGCAAGAAAATCATAGTACACCACAACATTAAATGTAGACGACCAAAGGTGAAGGTAGCAGGGGGACTCTGGAATTGCCACTCTGCAGTTCAGAAGGCAGACTTTATCTCAGCCTTCGCATCTGCTAAGTCACTCGACTTCCTGGCTCTGACAGAGACATGGATCACTCCAGAGAACTCTGCAACTCCAGCTGCTCTCTCTACCTCCTTTGCCTTCTCCCATTCTCCACGGCAGAACGGCAGGGGTGGTGGCACAGGTTTGCTTCTCTCTCGCTCATGGCGCTTCTCTGTACTCTCATTTTCTTATCTTAACATTTCTTCCTTTGAATTCCATGCTATCACGGTGTCTTTCCCCACTAAACTTCACATCATTGTTCTCTATCGCCCTCCAGGTCCACTGGGAAACTTCATAGATGAGTTGGACATTCTTCTGAGTGCTCTCCCTTAGAGTCATCACTTGTTCTTCTAGGGGACTTCAACCTTCCAACAGAGAGACTACATTTGTCCTGTCTTCTTCCACTGCTGTCATCATTCGATCTTGCTTTCAACCAGTCAACTCAACACACAGAGCAGGAAACACACTGGACCTGATCTTCAGTAGACCTGCCCCAGTGTTGGATCTGACAGTAACTCCTCTTGACTTTTCTGATCATCATTTCTTGTCCTTTTCACTCTCCCTTCCTGCTTCTTCTGCACACACCTCCACGTCAGCTTCTTCTACCACCTACCGCAACTTTCGCTCAGTCTCCTCCTCTTGTCTGGTCTCTACTATTGTCTCCTCTCTTCCACATCCTGAATCATTTTCTTCCCTCCCTCTGGAAACTGCCACAAACACATTCCTTTCATCCATCTCCTCTTCTGTCGACCATCTCTGTCCTCTCTCTTCCAGGGCAAGATCCTCTCTGTCAACTCCTTGGCTGACAGATGTTCTCCGAGACAACAGAAGAGTACTGAGACTGGCGGAAAGAAAGTGGAGAAAATCTCAAGATGATTCAGATCTCCACTCCTACCAGTCTCTTCTCTCAAGGTTCTCAACAGAAATAACAGCGGCGAAATCTTCCTTCTTCAAGGAGAAGCTGGAAGCATCAGCCTCTGATCCACGCAAGCTCTTCAACATTTTCTCCTCTCTTTTAAACCCTCCCACTCCCCCACCACCCTCTACTCTCTCACCTGAGAATTTTGTCACCTTCTTTGAGGAGAAGGTTGATGAGATTCGCAGATCCTTTTTCTCTACCAATATCCTTCCTACTGAACACCACCCTCCACCTCATTCCCTGTCTTGCTTTTCTCCTCTTTCCACAGATGACATCATACAGTTGGTCTCATCCAACAATCCTACTACCTGTCCACTGGACCCGATTCCATCCACGCTATTTCAGACAATAGCACCTGACCTTCTACCTTTCATCACTCATGTCATCAACAGCTCCTTGTCAACAGGCCATGTACCAGCTATCTTCAAGACTGCAAGAGTGATCCCCATCTTGAAGAAGCCTACTCTGGACTGTTCTGACATCAGCAATTACAGACCTGTATCTCTTCTTTCTTTCCTATCTAAGGTCTTGGAGCGTTCTGTTTATAACCAACTGTCTCTATTTCTTTCTCTGAACAACCTACAGGACCGAACCAGTCTGGCTTCAAACCGGCAAGACTCTACTGAAACTGCTCTCATCGCAGTTACAGAGAAGCTGCATGCTGCTAGATCTGCCAAACTGTCTTCGGTCCTAATTCTGCTTGACCTCTCTGCAGCCTTCGACACAGTTGACCACCAGATCCTCCTGTCTGTCCTCAGAAGACTTGGAATCACTGGCACTGTCTGGCAGTGGTTTAAGTCTTATCTAGATGGGAGATCTTACCAAGTATCTTGGCAGGGGGCCACATCTGCTCCTTCCAGGCTCACCACGGGTGTCCCACAAGGCTCAGTGCTCGGTCCTATGCTCTTCTCTCTTTACACTCGTTCTCTTGGTGATGTAATATTCTCCCATGGATTTTCCTATCACTGTTATGCTGATGACACTCAACTTGTCCTTTCCTTTCCACCTTCTGACACACAGGTTTCATCTCGGATCTCGGCTTGTCTTGCTGATATCTCATCTTGGATGTCGGCTCATCACTTGAAGCTGAACCCCAGCAAGACTGAATTACTGTTCATCCCTGGAACTTCAAGTCCTCGCCAGGATCTTTCCATCTCTTTTGAGAACTCGCTGGTCACCACATCTGCTGAAGCTCGAAGTCTTGGTGTAGTTGTGGATGACCAGTTATCGTTCTCAACCCATGTTGCAAACCTGACTCGGTCATGCAGATTTCTCCTTCACAACATTCGGAGAATTCGACCTTTTCTGTCTAGCGAGACTACTCAAGTGCTTGTTCAGTCTCTTGTCATTTCAAGACTTGACTACTGCAACTCACTCCTGGCTGGTCTTCCTATGCGTACCATCAGGCCCTTGCAACTGATCCAGAACTTCGGCGGCTCGACTTGTCTTCAATGTTCCTAAGTTCAGCCATGTTACTCCTCTGCTGCGCTCTCTTCACTGGCTTCCTGTAGCTGCCCGCATCAGATATAAAACCCTGATGCTGGCCTACAAGGCTAAGAATGGACCAGCACCTCCATACATGGTGGCAATGGTCAAATCCCGATCTGTACCCAGAGCTCTTCGAGCTTCAAGCACAGCTCGGCTTGACCCACCATCTCTCAGGACATGCGGAAAACATGCATCCAGACTTTTTTCAGTTCTGGCACCTCAGTGGTGGAACGAACTTCCACTGAGTGTCCGAATGGCAGAGTCTCTTGCTGTTTTTAAGCGAAGACTGAAGACACATCTGTTTCAAGAGCACTTAAATTAAATTTTACTACACTAGCATGTATTAAATATTTGTGACTGTAATGACTTTTCTTGCTTTTATCTGTTAAGTAGGGTTTTCTCAGTATATATTTGAGTATATCTAGGCGTCCATACTGACTGTATCTAATAATATCTTTGCTTAAAGTTTCTTCCTGATTTTAGCCTATACTAACTAGCTAGAGATTTTGTTCTGAGTAAAACAATGAAGCACTTTTTGTAAGTCGCTCTGGATAAGGGCGTCTGCTAAATGCCGTAAATGTAAATGTAAATGTAAATGTAGACGTGCCAGTGCTCTATATCGTGCTGTATAGTGAGTACTAGCCCACTCTGAGCACTGACAGCAATGGTGGGGAGTAATATTATTTGTGTTATTGACATTACATGGACTCAGACATACTCATCTGAAATAAGAGCGAATAGCTGTAAATCTGTAGTCAAACACTAAAATGAATGCTTTATATCAGTGGTGGATATGTCAGAATGCAACCAGCAAAGCCTCACACATCACAAGTAAAGGAATTGTAATTTTTATAGTGCTGCATGATTGTGGTATGCAGCAGTCCATGTGATAGGCAAGTTGAAGACACGCATACAGAGTTTGGGCTGTAAAAGAGTGTAAACCGTGAACCTGTAAACTGAGTGAGTGCCACATGTAACCCAACCCAACGAGAGTCCTCCAGTCATGCCAGAATCGAATGCTTCATCCTTTGTGCTACACTTGTTGTCTTTATCTGCAGGTGCAGCTGCATAACCTTGGACAGCCCCAATTCATAAGGCTTCTGGTTAATACTGCAGCAGACCTGCAGGCGTGTGGACCCGGGAAGTCACGGACTCCAACGCCTTTTCAGAGGAATTCAAGATCAGCAGCCTTATCAAGCCATGACCCAATGCCGTAAATCTCATCTGCCCAAAGGTCTGCTTTTTCTGCCTGCTTACGGAATCAGCATAAGCTTCAGCAGTGTAGAAGGGCTTTTAAAGGTATCTTGACATAATTGTGGGGTCCTGTCTATAAGCAACTAAGAAAGGAATTCTTGCCTTTTTTAAAATAATTCCTTTAGGGTCTGTAGCTTCTAATGAGCTATGGCATACCAACATAGGAATGATACGATGCCAAGAATAACATTTAAAGAGCACTGCATTGACCAGCTACCAGAGTGACTCATATTTGTAACTGTAATAGTACAGGTTCAGGTTATTTAACATACAAGCTCTCACACTTAAAGCCTGCAGTTCTTACTGTACTGCGAACAGCATGCAGATAAGTGAACGATTTGAGTTTGATAGCTTGATTGCTCAGAATTTTCAGAATACTATAATGTAAACGTAGGCATTCATCTTACCAGGCCTGAGTTATAAGGCACCCGTAAAAGACTAGACCAATAATAATAAAGTTATGTATTAAGTCTGAGAGAAAAACCATGCATGAGAGCTTCTCCGTCCTAGCTAATATATCTCCTTCTCACATTACCTTTCTCTGAGACTGTTCTCCACACCCTCCTCCCCCCTCCCTGTTCTCCATGACTCCTCCATCCCACTCTCCATCCTGCAGTGCTCGGCAACCACCCAGAACTCAAGCTCAACTTTTCTGTCTTCTAAGCCTCTTCTGCACTTTTTGCAATGACCCCTCAAAAAGGCAGTTGATTCACTGAAGGCACGATCTTTACACTCGCGATGAGCTACAAACCACACGAACCGTATTTGCAAGGAACTGCTAACATCCCCACAGAGCATTTGAGAAGGTGTTGGGTTAACAGGTGGAGTATAACTGCATTAAGATCCCTATGCATCTGTAACAACCAGGTACCTTTACATACATTGAAAGATGTGGGCAGGTTCAGAGGCAAACATGTGCAGGTTGGCCACAGTCAACAGTTGTGTCAGAGCCAGAAGAAGAGGCGCTACAAAGCAAAGCAGTGGGTGTAGCCCGAATGCGTTAGGGCTAGAGACAATGGGCTCTGATTTTGTGCCTGCGTTGAAGCGTTAAAGCGCTAACACCGCCTTTCAGATATCTCACACACACTCTTATTGGCCATTCGTTAATTTGGGGGACAGAAATAAATGTGCCAGCTACAAGGCAGCAGGAGAGGCACAACGGGGGCTGTAGTGTTTAAAATCCACCAGTGCAACAGTATTTATGAACCGGTTTGGCTTAGAGCCACACTCAGACCTGCTTTTATCACTACTGCAACACAGTAGTGCTCACTTCAAGCAGGAACATAAAGATGTGTCCCGTTTCTCACAATGGGATCCTGACCGTGAACATCACCCCACATAAATTATATCTCCCAATTATAATTGACTTTTTTCATTAATTTCTTTTTAAGGAAGAGCAATTTTATTGTGACTATTAAATGTAAATCAGAATGTTGGCTTGGCATTAAGCACATAAAAGTATTTAAATAATTGTAATAATTCATAACACAATTATGTAAAAATGTATTTTTACAAACAAAGCAGTATGTATAGAGACAAAGCAGTATGTACAGACACAAAACAGTATGTACAGACACAAAGCAGTATGTACAGACACAAAGCAGTATGTCCAAAAGTGCCAGTATGCTACAAATATCTGTTCATTTGGTTATGGAGTGTTTGTAAGAATGTACAGAGTGGCCTCTTCTCACAGGGGTGTTTTAAACTGCTACTGATGGACAAGGTGGACTGACTGAGGTCCATAATCTCCATCCAGATCACTAACCCGTATCACAGTGCTTGATATTACATGTAGAACACCACCCCCCCCCATTTCAGGGTTTTGTTTATGAGTGTTTATACTATAGCTACAACATTTAGGATGAAAACCTCAAACATATTTTTCAACCATAAGCACGCTGCAAAAATACATATGTATTGGCAACATATGTATTATATACTGTATTATTAATGCATTGATATTAAGTGCAGTCTAGTGGCACACAGAATACAGTGAGTCATCCTGACAGTAATGGAAGGTGTTCTGATGTAAATGGAGCATGGAGTCTACAACAAAGACTGACGTGCGTAGCGCCATTCCATCTCATTAAATAATGATGAGCATCTATAAATGGAAGGCCTTTAGGGCCTAATTAGCCTTTGTGCAAGTGCTAAATGCATTTAGTGTAGGCCCTGGCCTGCATGTTGTCCTATTAACCCAACATTAAACCCTAATATGAAGGTAGCTATTGACTTAATCAATGGCGAGGCTCTATTAGTGGCAAACTTTTGGTAAGTGACGTAGTGTGCCAAGACAGGCAGGGAGCTAGCAGGTGCCTGGGATCACCTCCTGCTGACAGGAGCTGGGTAAACATGGGAAGGAGAGTGGGGGAGAGGAGTCAGCGGAGAGAGGGAGGAACAGAGGAAAACAGCTCTGAGCCATTTGCAATGCTGATGTAATTGTGTGAGTCTTTTCTCCTCCGTCGGGGAGGCGGAGCACTGTTCCTGTGCTTTTTGCACTTGCCACGGGTTTATCTAGAAAGACCGACAGACGAAGGCAGATACAGACGGAGATTCCTCTGTCTACAACACATATTTCCATATATCATATATCTATATTTACACATATGTCTACAGGTATATCTAAAATTACCTTTGTTGACAATGTTAAGATACAAATACTCAAACTTCAAAACTTTGCTTTTGGTGTGCTCTGGAAATATTGTTCTTGATGAAATCATGACGATCCAGCTGCACTGAATTTAAACGGTAAAGACAGACAGTAAGAGAGGGAGAGGCAGAAGCAGAGTGCAGGGTGATGAACCCCTACGCCAGTGCTGGCCCTGCAGATGCCCAGCAAGGTCTGGGGACGGTCCACCCGACTCCAGCGTGGCCTTCTTTCCTGCTCACCTGCTCTTAATAATCCCTGCGTTCCATAACCCCCGACAGAGGACACGTGTTTGAGGACACGTGCACAAACACTCCACTCCAGCAATGAGCTGCTCAGCAGGCTGTTCAGGATGGCAAATCTCACTACCAACACACCCATCAGCCTCTCAAAGTACCCACACTCCTTAGAGGGCACTAATTAATTAACCAATCCCATCTAGTGCCTTCTCCCTAGTTAGCATGACAACCACACAGGCTGCGTTGCTGAGATGCCAGTCAGACACTTAAAATTCAGCAAGAGTGCAGTGGAAGGGAACGGAAAGAGTGAGAGAGAGAGAGGAAGGAAGAGAGGGAATGAGAGAGAGAGGAGAGAGAGCATGAGGGAGAGGGAGAGAGAGAGGAGAGAAAATGCTTGTCCTTCAGTGCTCCTTTTTAGTGATCAGACTTGCCTTTCTATCTACTTCTTAATTTTCCTGGTCTCTCCATCTTCTGACAACGCTGGTAACAACCTCACAAGCTTACTTGGAATTAAATGATTTATAGCATTCTTATTAATTACCTCAGAGTCATTATCAGTTTCTCAGTGCTAAGTGTTGAGGGTGTGGGCTGATGAGAGTGGAGCGAGCGTGTGAAGGACACCGAAGGGCGTTCACGTGAGGGGTGAAACGTGCAGGCAACCGCCTGCCTCAGCCTGCCTCAGCCAGCAGTAGCCTGGTGGGCAGTGTCACAGGCCTCCCAGGCTGTTTGGAGTGCTCTTTCCCTCTTTCTGCTAGCTGCCTTGCTGTCTGGCTTTTAGCTTGCAGCAGGCAGCACAGGGGTCTCTGGTGTGAGCTACAGCAGGTCATGGAGACACTAACCTTGAGGGTGGTGGGAGATCACATGAAATATACAAAGGGAAGCTGAAGTAGAAGAACTAGAAGAGTTCACACTTGGGATTAGAAGCATGTCTGAAATAGGAAGAAGTCAGCACACACTTCTGCCTGCCGTCCATGGCTTGTAATGATTGAGTTATTATATATATATATTTGCCTCTGCCCAAAACCGAGGTGAATTGCTGTTTCCAATCTGGAACATCTTTTGAGAACAAAATCATATACCCAGCAGTAAACAAGATAGTCAGTATCTTATAGCCTCAAATATCAAAGTCTCACCCTCCCCTCTGCGCATAGGAGGGGGCAGAAAAAGTATAAAGTAAAAAAAAAGTATAGACTGTGCCACACTGTGACAGAAGCAAACCCATATTTTTCCAATGAGCCACAGGCCTAATCCAGGACCAATGCGGAAGGGCCACTCTGGTGAGCTGCAGGCGCCCCGATCCCCCAGGGTGTGAAATAATGAGAGCTGTCGCTGTGGGGAGTACAGAACGTTCGAGTGGGACCGGAATAAGGTGTGGGGGGGTGTGGGGGGTGGAGCTGGTGGAGGGGGAGGGGGCAGGACAGAGGGGGAAGGATAAAGAGCTCATTTGGAGCAGAGCCTTTGATCACACTGTGAGGAATTACCAGCTCGTTACTCCACAAACTGTGGGCCCCGGTGCCTCAAAGGACTCTGGGAAGGCACTCTAGGTGGCATTTTGTACAATGCAGAGCCTCCACCCTTCACACATGCAGGCATGCATGCGCATACAAACAAAAACACACACACGCGCGTTATACACCCTTGTCTGTTGTCACTGTTTTCTTGCCTTGGGCAAATATCTTGTATGCGTGAAAAGAACAAACAGTGAGTAATGACTGGCTGTGATGGCAAATAATAATGCTTAGTGATTCTTCAAAGAGCTTATACTGGTTAAACAGCAGCACAGAGTCATTACCAGTGGGTGTGTTCCAATCAGCACAGGTCAAGACCGATCGAAAACATTCTTGCGTCATTCTTAAGCCAGTCACAGCGCTGAAGACAGGGCAATAACACTCTACTGTGACAGTTGCATTGTACTGTTCTGCTTTTTTCTGCTTTAGTTCCTTCAAAGCCATGACAATAAATCATGAAAATCATGACAATAACCATTATAAGTGGGAGTTCCGATGTCACAGTAAAGGCTAGTTCTTCCGTATGTTACAGGGAACATTTCAGAAGAGGAATTTCCTGCCATTCATGATGGAAATGTGAGTGTAAAATGAAGTCAACTTAGATTATCCTGAATCCTAGGAACTTGAGGTAGGTATAGAAGGAGAGAAAGGGTGAAAGGGACAGAAGAAAGGGAACAAGAAAGAAAGAGAGAGAGAGATATTGAGAGGGTGAGAGAGAGCAATAAAGGAGTGGGAAAGAAAGGGAGAGAGTTTTATAGAGTTGTTCTAACCTCAGTGCATCACCTAAAGATGAAAAAAAAAAGCGTGTCTACATTTATCCCGTGCAAGTGAAGTGTAGTGAGAGTGCCTTTACTGAAGGAAGGGCTTCTTAGTAAGACACAGCTGCTGTATTTAGGCCAGAGAAAGTCAGACGTGAACCAGCGATATTAGACTTATCAGAGTTCTGGGGAATCAGAATACGTGTAGACCTGCACGTATCGGACACAGGCGACCAGCTCGGGCACTGCAGTGAGAGATCCTCATCTGTCTGTCTCTTCCCTGGGCAAACACAGCCCAGCCCCACACACCCGCATGCTGAGCTGAAAGTCAACAGCCTCCCGCGCCATCGCCTGTGCTTATTCCTGCTCCTCCCAGCAGAACCTCAGTGCTTACTCCTGCTTCTCCCAGCAGGACCTCAGTGGTGTGCGCGGGTCCCTCTGTCCTCGTCAGTACTGTCTGTCCCCAGGGGGCAGTTTGGGAGCCTGCGGAGAAAAGCCGGGGACAATGGCCACGACAGACAGAGTGGCAAAGCCCCCTCTGCACGTTTCCTGTACTGTACACCTTGATGTAAAGGAGAGTCAGAACTGAGAGCTGTGCTCCACTGTCCTAGACTTCCTTCAGCTCCAGTGCGCGTCCTTGCAACCACTGCAAATGTGTTTCGTGTCATTAGTATTCCAGGACTGAGTGGGGCAGAATTTCCCAGATCTGCAAACTTGGAGGAGAGCAAATTTGTCCTGGGCAGAACCAGCTGTGTATGCTAGAGCAGAATGTTCGATTATGCTCACCTGTTCCTCTGAGTGCTTGGACTGCTTGATAAAAGTGCAGTGTTGCATACATTCTTCTCACGCATTTATTTTAGTAAGTTCACGGCCGGGAAGTTTATAAATATGGAGGTGTAGTATACTAAACTTAGTACCAGAATGTACTAGCTAGAATAAAAATGGAAAGAACGTGATTACACTAATCATTTCAGAACACACAATCTTTGAATTAATTGATTTGATTTGAATTATTCACAACTCCAAATATGTGGGTGTGAATTTTAATCTGATTACATTTATTGAATGTCCTAAATGCTTGAGAAGAGCCAAAAAATCTGCCTTCATAAATTCATTTAATCTTGATCAATATTCACTCTCAGTTCGTATCTTTTTTACTTTATATTTTCAGAGCTATGTAAGCCCTCCTCCCATGTGTTAATGTGTGTGTATTTGTCTTGTGGGTGTTAAATATTTATATACCAAATGCTGTTCACCCGCTACTTTGGACACAGAGTGTAACAGCCAGAGGGGTTGTGGATGTCTTCCCACTACTCTCAGTCTGGACCGTAGATTCAACTCCACGTAAACAACATTAAAATTCATAGAGACTAGCATCCATCACATCCTCAAACTGAGAGTTCTGGTTGTCACAATGTCGAACTTGTCGCACTGTCGACCTATCCGATTTTATATCCAATCAGAAGGGCTTTTTTTATTACTGGTATTATTGGTAGCTCCTCCACATGCTTCAGCAGTCAGAGCAGTAATCGCACGCCTCTGCTAACCCCTCACCTAGTTTCCAGTGCCTTGTCCCCTACATTGCTGCTCACCTCCAGCCTTTCCTCTAATCCATAGTCCACACATATTTTTTGCTGAAAGCTAAATCAGTGTTGCCTTGCAAAGAGAGCTTATAAACATATTCATACTGTGCTGCATACCAGTGGGACAGCAACTGTTTCCAGTGGCAACAGCGGAATGGAAATCGGCGCCGTGGCGATGTCACGGGTGTCCCTTATGCTATTAACACATTCTGCTGCCTCGCAGGTGGCCGGAGCTGTTTGTCACAGTGGACAGTCAAAACATGGGGGCGGGCACTCGCACTCACACACACACACTCACACTCATTAGCACTTGTCAGAGAAAGAGGCTCCAGACAAGTGATTGGTAGATCGTTATGAGAGGGGATCTAGTATAGTATAAAACAAAATCACCAGACTGAGATGATGTCTGAAGTCCTTCAAGCAAAGCCTGAGAGGTGTTTGTTTTTCTTACCCTTGTCCCTGTATTTTCCAGCTGCATTGTGCAGGAGGGCACTGAGGCCGGGCCTGTAGCAGACGTTAGCTCAAGCCCATCGGGTCGATAATCCACACTCAGTCAGGCCCGTCACACTGAGCCCCTGTGCCTGGTGGGGCTGATGGCTGTTCAGCAGGAGGTGGATGAGAGGGAGAGGGGGCTCCTGGTGTGCTGATAGGGATCAGGAACACATGGCTTCAGACAGGACGTGGTGCTCTGTGGCTCGCAGCAAATCGACGTCTGTTTTCTTTCCTTATTCACCATCAGTGAAACTGCAGGGAAGGTGAACGTGAGATCATACCAGGAACTGTTGTCATGGCATCACTTGGACTCCCCCCCCCCCCTCCTCCTCGTCTTACTGGGTGGAATGTTTCAGTAGCCCTGCAGGGTGGACGGACGCTTTTCTCAATGATCTCCTTAATTACAGGCGTTACACAGAGCTTGTCTGGCATAGCCACAAAACCTCCCGCCTCTCAGCTGCTGGAAAGTGTGTGAAACCTGTGGCTCTGGTGAGAAGAAGTCATGCTTGTCACCTGGGTGCATTTGGCTTCGCACACCTGTCTGCATTCACTCTAACGCAAACTTCCACAATCTTCTCTTTATTTTTCCAGATGCATATTGTTTCCAAAATTGAAAACCCATGAGTGAAATATTGACCAGATTATGATGCAGACTTAATGTTGCGTGCTATATCTGCAGTGAATAAATATATCTGCAATACACCGAATATGATCATTATATCACTGCTATGGGGCAACTAGAGGATGATACGTGTGGCACCAGGGCTGATGTTAATCTCACAGCTGAAGAAGAGGAAGCTCATTTAAACAACTCCGTGCAGGAGATACTGAAGCAGTCTCTGCCCAGATGTGCTGTGTTGCTTTCATCTTCTTTCAGTTTGGCTATAATCAGGAGACGGTTAACTGTACCAACCAAACTGCTGTAGACGTAATTCACATAAAGCCCTTCAGTACAGTCTATTACAGAATTCCAAAACATTCACAGCATGACGGTGTTTAATAATGCACAGCTCCGTCGGCGTATAGCGTCCTCCCTTCTTTCCAAAGATGTGATAGCTGAAGTGAAGTGTGAACTGGTGAAGGAGTAGCAGAGGAGAGGAGGGGAGTGGAGAGGAGGGCAGAGGTGAGGGGAGCAGTAGTGAGAGGAGGAGTGGTGAGGGGAGGAGTAGTGAGAGGAGGAGTGGTGAGGGGAGGAGTGGTGAGGAGGGCAGAGGTGAGAGGAGGAGTGGTGAGGGGAGCAGAGGTGAGAGGAGCAGTGGTGAGGAGGGGAGTGGAGAGGAGGGCAGAGGTGAGGGGAGCAGAGGTGAGGGGAGCAGAGGTGAGAGGAGCAGTAGTGAGGAGGAGAGTGGTGAGGAGGGCAGTGGTGAGGAGGAGAGTGGTGAGGAGGGCAGCGGTGAGGAGGAGAGTGGTGAGGAGGGCAGCGGTGAGGAGGAGAGTGGTGAGGAGGGCAGCGGTGAGGAGGAGAGTGGTGAGGAGGGCAGTAGTGATGAGGGCAGTGTGGCCCTGCCCTGCTCTGCTCCCTGCTGGAGCAATTAGCCCACATCCTTAACACCACACTGTGCCACATGGCCAGGTGGCACACAGGCTAATTTACCTAATGGACGAACACACACACACACACACACACACACACACACACACACACAGGTCTGTGTGCACACATGAAAACCCATTGACTTGAAGCAAATATGAACCCCAGCACACACAAGCTTGTGTGGAAATGCCACATATTAAAATGCCAGAGTGAATCGAGGTCTCCTCTGGCTTTCTAATGACATAACTGAATTTTTTTCACCTTCTTTTTTGCCCTTTTTCGGTGTCATGGTGGTGCTGCTAGGTAGAGTAGTATACCTGGCTGAGCTTAGAGGCAGAGAGAAAGAGACAGACAGAGAAGGCACATCACAGAATGACAGACAATCCTGCAGCCTAACAGAGTCCATTTTTTCCACTGCATTGACAGACTGCAGAGAGGGGGAAGGTCTGTCTGTCTTGGTCAGGGACTGGTGTTTGATACATTAGCTCCTGCAGATGGCCACTGTGCCTGGGGAGTCTGGGTCCATCCTGGGCAGCTGGAGAGAGGGATGACCAAAAGAGTCTGATTGGCAGCTCTCTGACACACAGACACACATGCATGCACACAAATACACCAACACAAACATGCGCACACACACACACACACACACACACACACACACACACACCTTGAGACTGATTGGGTGTGTCAGCAGGATATGGATTTCAGGAGAAGCGTTTGGTACACTGCGGGTCCCAGATGCTCATATGTACCTGTCAGACCGAACAGATGCCCAGCACAGATCACGCTCACATGTGAACACCGGCGCTCGGAGCAAGACTTCCGTCACGGCCGAATGAGTCAGTTCTCTCGTGGGAGCTTCTAATTTAAGTACCCTACTACTGTATAGTTCTGCTACTGTATAGTTCTGCTACTGTATAGTTCTACTACTGTATAGTTCTGCTACTGTATAGTTCTGCTACTGTATAGTACTGCTACTGTATAGTACTGCTACTGTATAGTTCTGAGCAACACACTGGATAGAAACCAGAACATACAAAGTGCATGTCAGTGTATCAGATTAGGCAGCTCAATCAAAAAGATACTATAGAATGATTAAGATAGAATGATTACTATAGAATAATTACTATAGAATTACTACAGAATGATTACTATAGAATAATTACTATAGAATGATTACTGTAGGATGATTACTACAGAATTACTATAAAATAATTAGTATATAATTACTACAGAATGATTACTATAGAATGATTACTATAGAATGATTACTATAGAATTACTACAGAATGATTACTATAGAATAATTACTATAGAATGATTACTGTAGGATGATTACTACAGAATTACTATAAAATAATTAGTATATAATTACTACAGAATGATTACTATAGAATGATTACTATAGAATGATTACTATAGAATAATTACTATAGAATGATTACTACAGAATTACTATAAAATAATTACTATAGAATTACTACAGAATGATAACTATAGAATAATTACTATAGAACGATTACTGTAGAATGATTACTACAGAATTACTATAAAATAATTACTATAGAATAATTCTGTAGACTTACTACAGAAGTTGTCATCCTCTAATGTTTTTATACAGCATGCAGTGTCTATTGTTTAGATGAGAGGTCAAAGAAGCACCATCTGGTTACCCAGAGAGAGAAAATGATTATGTTGAGTAGCAGAAGAGTAGATAGACAGCGGGAAAAAAAACATCTTTTCCTGAAAATGAGAAGGAGTGGTTCAGTGGAAGATGTTGGGGGATTTTCCTGGATTTAGAGTAGAATGTAAGCAGTTCTTCTATTTGAAGATTTTCTGGGACATAAAGGTAGGGAATGCAGATGTCTCTTTCTTTCTGTGTCACTCACACTCACACACACACACATACACACACACACAATATCGCACAAAAACTTGCAGACACTTCTCTTTAGCTAGGAATAGTTGATTGCATATATTCATATATGAGAGGTCTGACAAGATTTCTGTTTTTCATCTATATTCCCAACTTTAGCATTTCAACCCAAGAACTGATGCTACTGGCTCTCACATTCATATCACATATCAAGGTTCATCTTGCAACTCGCGAAACATGATTTAATGAAGGCAGAGCCGGTGGGTTCCGTGGTGGGCGGGGTTAAAGGCTGACAGGTGGCCACCATCCTGGAGAGCTGGTGCAATTGATTGCATCAAAATAGGCAAAACCCAGTTTGATCAGGCAGTCCACCACTCCTTTGTTTCCTGGCGGATTAGTTCATTCCTGCTTTGATGGTGTTTCCTTGGACAGTGGCGCTGTGGCTGTGTGCTGTGGCCTCCATCCTCTGTCTCCCAGCACATCTGCTGTGGCCGAAATCAAATTTGGCACAAAGGATCGAAAGACAAAAGAAGAGAAGGTGCCCGTGCGAGGGAGGAGGAGCCGGAGTGGGCGGAGCCGGCATGAGCAGCGTGGATGTTCCCATTACTGCCCATTGTTTCCACCATGGAAGAGGGGCGTGTGGGCAGGGGGCTGCAGTGCTGGGGCCCCCACGGCCACAGCTCGGTGCACAGGGACGGCCATGAGGGGAGGTCTGCGTGCACAGGGACGGCCATGAGGGGAGGTCTGCGTGCACAGGGACGGCCATGAGGGGAGGTCTGCGTGCACAGGGACGGCCATGAGGGGAGGTCTGCGTGCAGCTGCTCTCAGTGTCTCTCCAGCGGGACTCTTCGAGGGACTTAAAAACCCACAGATTAAAAAAAAAAAAAAAAAAGCTACAGACATAAGCCTGCTTTTGGCCTACGCAGAACCAGCCAGCCATGAATCAACATCTTTTCCAGCACCAAAACAAAGCCTTGTCCTAAGGGCAAGACAGCCAATCATAAGCTACTTCGGCACGGTAACCCCTCCCCAGACCCTGCTGTGAGCTTCGACACATGCTGAGACCGAGTTAAGATAAGGCCTCCTGGGCTGCATGGCTCATATGCTGCTGTAATCAGCTCTTTCCCATCTGCCTTTGGTCTGTAGCCCCAGCGATGATTCCATCTGACATCACAGAGGTGCACAGAGAGACTCTGGGGAATTATATTCAGCTTCCTGTTAAATTCTTTCAGCAAGGTAAAGTAAGGTCTTTTATTTATTTTTTTTCAGTATCACTTTACTGTCACTTGTGAGTCATTGCCTCTTATTTCACAGAGTCTGTGCAATACCAGCAGGGGTCACAAATGCAGCTGCATTTCAACATGTTTAAGAACACAACCGTGTCAAGTTTCTCTGAAGTGGCAAACAAGAAAAGATGACATTTTTTCATTACCATTGCAGAGAGCACACAAAGAGTGTGTGTGTGTGTGTGTATGTGAGGGGAGAGGGGTTGGACACTCGTCATTGGTGAAACTTGCGGTGCATTTATGCAACAGTAAGTAAAAGGAAAAGAAATAATCTCATGGCCACTCTTCTACAAACACATCCTTACACAGTGACTCAGAAGTATGTACTGCTACAGATACATGACAGAAGTCCTTCCGCTTTGGGCTTCATATCACACATTCACCCAGGTGAAACATTCCTGCCCTGGTTAAGACACTATAGAGGAGAACTTCTCCTCAAATATTACACTTATGATTAGGGCAGACACCTGTCAAGATGTGGCAACCATGACAACAAACACTGCAGTCTCTCACATCATAAATCACTCCGCAACTCACTCCTCCAGGTGTCCAGCTTTAAGGCATGTGTGCATTTTTACACTACAATCATTACCACCACCAACATAAGCAACAAGACATCAGATGGGAATATCCTCTTTCTCCAACCCTTGCGTTAAGAGAGTGGATCATACTTATACAGATAATCTGGCAGAAGAGCCTGTCAAAGAAGTTCTCCGAGTCAAGGTCATTTCATAGGTCCAACGCCATCATCAAGGCATAACAGCCAACTGAAGGCAAATTTGATTCAGTGTTTTGTATGCAGTTCAGATCCTTCATCCTCTTCTTTCCTCAGGCATGCCTCTGATTGGGAATGAAGGCTGGCCCTGATTGCAATCATACACTTTGTTTCATTATCTTGCTCAGGAAAAGTCAATCAGTTTGGATTTAATAGAAAATGCAGCAACCCAAGGTATCAAAATCTATGGGTGACATGGCTATGGGTACATCCAACAGAGACAGAGACAGCCCACTCCAGTGTCCCAGCCTCTGACCGTAAGGCAGGTGTGGGCGAGGGCAGACTGTTGTAGTTATGGGCCATGTCCCATGAACGAATCTCCTCCATCCCCGTAGTCTGGAGGGTCCAGAGGGCCTCGCCGATGATCAGGCACCCTGTGGAGTAAAGACAAAAGATTGAATCTAAAAATGTTTAAACTTCCAAAACGTGGCTGCGAGCTTAAGAAGCTCCTCTATTCCAGCTAGGAACACAGCCACATGCGTGTTGTGCTTAAACATGGCTGCTCTCCAAGCTCCCTTAGCACGCTGACTTGCCGCCTCTCTACACTCCTTCCATCCCCGAGGCCTTTCATCCCCCTTTCTCCAGCAGGTAATGTGGGGTACCTGGCTGGCCGTCAGACGCTCTAATCACAGCAGGCGAGTCCAACACACTCCATTGTGAGTCCAATAGACTTCCCTCCGTGTCACGGGGAGTGCAGTACTCTAATTGGCCAGCTTCTGGACAGCAGCAGAGGATGCCCAGTGGGAAGCAGGTGCAGGCAGCTCAGTCCCGCCCCCGTTCCCACGTGCCCGCCCCGCCCCCAGACGTCTCGTCACAGCCATGCTCGACCTGCTGCAGGGGGAGGTCATGGGCTCATTCCAACGTGTCGTTACAGAGGGGCAAGATGACAACTTGTGTGAAGACTGTGGCAACCTACGTGGCTGAGGCTGGATTGATTGTTTTAAAAAATTGTGATGAATATGCATCGCGCTGATTCGCTTGTGACTAATGTGTCTGTAAGATTGCTTGTGATTAGTGTTGTCATCCTATTATCCAGTTGAATTATTCATTTAAGGAGCAGGGCACGGGCCAATCTTCCCTTGTAGTGGATATGTAAAAAAATAAATAAATGTAAAAAAGCATATTAAACAAAAAAGTATATTTTAAAAACCTGATGTGGACTATATCATTTATATACCAGAAATGGTGTGGTAACCCTTTGTTTATCTAAATCTGGCATACTGGACATAAGAGAAACCTTTAACACAGCTCATATCACCTTGGTTAGGGTGCAGGATCTAAAAGCGCATTCTCCACACTTCTTCCTGCTATCAGAAGAAACACTGAACCTTTCAGCTCCATCACTGACACACCACCCAGCCCACCTGCTGTATGCCACACTGGAAAGACATCCACAATCCAGTATAGTGCTGAAGTGCTGAATGAACCAGTGCTATTCATAATATCCTGGGTGTGAAATGCAATGAGAGGGACCTTCCACGCTGCATTTGAAACCAGGGTGAAATAAATAAGGAGTATGTTTTAAGGCAGAAATTGACATGCCTTTATCAGGATTGTCTCACAGACAGTTGGGAAAGATGCTGTGTGTGTGTGTGTGTGTGAGAGAGAGTATGAAAGCAGTTGTTCCATACAGTCTCCAGGGAGGTACTGACTGACCAGAGTCTGGGTCAGAAATCGGCCAAAAGCATCTTTTTAGCATTCAGGACTCCATCATGTGCTGTAATGTATTCCGCGCATTAATGATGTAGGCCAGCCATTCCCATGCCTCCTAGTCCAGATGGCCAAACCCCGAAAGCCAAGAGACCTCCTCAGAGTGGCCGATTCCAATGAAGGGACCAATTAGGACACAGTGTCATGGTAACGGAGCATGGTGGGCAGTTCATCTAGGCGTTGTCATTGAAAGAGAACAGGTTCCTGGGAGGCAGAGGGTAATTTCTAATCTCTAGGTTAAAGGGAAAGATTCTGTGAGAACCCCTTATTACTCTAATATGATTTCTGGCTTTGCCAAGACAGAAAGGCCACAGAGCTGTTAAATATACACACTTCTGCCCTTTTCCTTCCCCTCCCCTCTTCTCCTCTTCTCCTCAGCAGTCTCGCCTGTGGAGGGGAGGATGTATTTTCTCCGGACTGAATTTTGAAGGTGGAGATGTTGCAGCTCCAGTGCTGGCAGCTGTGCTCTGTACGTGTGTGTGGCTAGTGCTCCAGTGTAACAGCTTATGGCTGATCTGAGAACTGTGTCTTAGATTTCCGTCTGATGGAGCAGCCCTTGGTGGAACAGTGGTAACAGGTCCCGTATCAGAGCAGACGACTGGACGCTAATGAGGAAACATAGCTAATGGCTATTGATCCCTGAGGAGACACCCCTACGCTCGCGTTCCTGCTTACATTTGAAATTTCCAGTTTCCACTTTCTTGCTCCCTCCCTCTCTCTGCTATGGCTTAACGAGGGTAAATTTGTAGCTTCTACGAGATGAATTATCACTGCAAACAGCTTAGGGACACGGAGGTCAGGCGAGTCTGGGGCAGAGGAGGGAAGAGTGAGAGATGGAGTCACATGGAGCTAATGAGCTAGTCCTGCAAGGCCAGGGAGATGCAGAAAGCAAAGTATCCCCAGTCGGTTCCAGGCTGCCACAGAGGTCTCGAGTGGCGTGGCCACTCAAGGCATGATGGGTAATTTGACACATCTGACTCAGCATGGAGATATACTGGGCCTAATTGGCTGTTGTCCTATAGGGTGCTTGATCTGTGATGTGCATCCCTGGGCATCTTTTCCTTCATTTGTCTGACAGGCTTTCACTGGAGGTATGTAATGGAGATTTCATTTATTGCATTACTGCAGCTGGATAGCCCAGAGCATTCCCCAGACCCTAATGCCTGTTCTGATGCTGAGAAATGTAGACAAGGACTGCATGGTAGCAGTGGGAGTGAGAGAGAGAGGGAGGGAGAGAGTGGGGGAGCGAAGAACAAAAGGCAAGGAAGTGCTTTGCATAGTGAGGAAACGCATTCAGCGAGGCCAGTGTAATCTAAAGTGTATGGCAAGCGGAAATAATTGGTTGCAGTTATCTAGCACTGGAGGAGGAGAGCGGAAGACAGTCTGACTCAAAACACAGTGCCTTCAGTTTAAGGCTCCCTCTGTTGAATGTTTTACAGCCTGAGCTGAGGCTGAGTGGGTGTTTGTAGTGTAGTCTGCTTCAACATTAGGGCACTTTGAAGTGCGGGAAACAGCACGGTGCTGCAATGATCAACGTGGATGCAACACACATCCACACTCATTCGTGCTAGCATCTTGGGTCACAGGGTCAGCTGGATTCATAGCATTAACTAGGGTCACGGGAAACTCCCCACCCGAAACGCGTTGCTCCTGTTCAAAGGTTTCCTTTTTTTATGTTCAATCTGTTTCTAGCTATCACCACTATTAAAGGAGTTGTGGAGTATTCATCCCACACACGCACGCACACACACACACACACACGCCACAGGGCTACAGACAGACACAGAGGGAAGAAGTGACAGATTAATAAAGTGGTGAGAGCAGGAATCCTGAAAGCAGACCTGAGTCTCAGTATCTAAGCAGGCTTCTATCACACCCTACACCTGCTCTCCTTGACATCATTCCTTCCGTGTCCCTCACTGGCAATTTACCATGATGAAACAAACCTAAAAATAGGGAAGAAAAAGAGAGAGTGACAGAACTGAGAATGAGGTGAGAGAGAAGGAAAAAAAAACACTCTTGCAAATAGTTACTCACTCGTTCAACAAACTGCCATTTAATCTCTCCATGAACACAAGGAGGACCTGCAGAGCATGGGCACATGGAGGACCTGCAGAGCATGAACACATGGAGGACCTGCAGACCATGGGCACATGGAGGACCTGCAGAGCATGAACACAAGGAGGACCTGCAGAGCATGAACACAAGGAGGACCTGCAGAGCATGAACACATGGAGGACCTGCAGACCATGGGCACATGGAGGACCTGCAGACCATGGGCACATGGAGGACCTGCAGACCATGGGCACATGGAGGACCTGCAGACCATGGGCACATGGAGGACCTGCAGACCATGGGCACATGGAGGACCTGCAGACCATGGGCACATGGAGGACCTGCAGACCATGGGCACATGGAGGACCTGCAGAGCATGGGCACAAGGAGGACCTGCAGACCATGGGCACATGGAGGACCTGCAGACCATGGGCACATGGAGGACCTGCAGACCATGGGCACATGGAGGACCTGCAGAGCATGGGCACAAGGAGGACCTGCAGACCATGGGCACATGGAGGGACCTGCAGACCATGGGCACATGGAGGACCTGCAGACCATGGGCACATGGAGGACCTGCAGACCATGGGCACATGGAGGACCTGCAGACCATGGGCACATGGGCAGGACCTGCAGACCATGGGCACATGGAGGACCTGCAGACCATGGGCACATGGAGGACCTGCAGACCATGGGCACATGGAGGACCTGCAGAGCATGGGCACATGGAGGACCTGCAGACCATGGGCACATGGAGGACCTGCAGACCATGGGCACATGGAGGACCTGCAGACCATGGGCACATGGAGGACCTGCAGACCATGGGCACATGGAGGACCTGCAGACCATGGGCACATGGAGGACTTCCAACACCATCAGGACATCCACATCAGCGTCAGCTTAGCATCGATGGCTCAGACTCAACAGGAGGCCGTTCTACCACACGTCCGTCGCAACACCATGGACGCACCCGTCCCCAGTAAGACATGCTCTGTCCCCAGTAAGACATGCTCTGTCCGGGGGCTACTGTCCCCAGTAAGACATGCTCTGTCCGGGGGCTACTGTCCCCAGTAAGACATGCTCTGTCCGGGGGCTACTGTCCCCAGTAAGACATGCTCTCTGTCCGGGGGCTACTGTCCCCAAAGAAATGACTGATCTGTCCCCAAAAGACATGCTCTGTCCGGGGCTACTTCAAACAATGTCCCCAGTAAGACCTTGTCCGGGGGCATCTGTCCCCGGCTCTTCGATCTTGCAGAAAGAAATGACTGAGAAAGCTCAAACAATTTAGCAAGTTTACAATCACTGTTGTTGCCACTGGGGTAATCGAGGAATCAATTTGGGAGTGAGTCCTCCTGCCTGTGTGGGGACCCGATAATGAATAGCTCATTAATTAAAGTGTGAAGGGAAAGTGGGCCAAATGTAGCGCGCTGCAACAAGGGCGTCGGTGGACGGCTGGTGGGGAGGCGTGGCTTGCGGGTCATGTGGGCGGAACCGCAACTCCCCCTAAAGGCGCGATGTCATGGAGACGCGTGGGGCGATAAACAATTACAGCACCACCCGGGAGCCGAGCTTTCGCTCCCAGTTCCTCCGGAGTCATTAAAGTCCAATTAGACAGCAATTATGCTTTAATGGATATCTGAAAGCACAGGGTAAGGAGAGGGGGACAGAGAGGAGAGCGGGAGACAAGACTCTGCCTGCATGATTGAAAGTATGGATTGTGCCTTCCAGACGCCATTGTCTCGTCCATGTTCACTTCCATACAGATAATGTCATGCAGCTGAAAGGGGGCTGTAATTAGTTGTGCTGTCCTGTAAGGTGAAGAACAGAAGCAAACCGTGTGTGTAAGCAGAACAAATATATGTGCGGTTGGAGCTTGGTGGCTTTTTGTAAAGGGCTCTTTCTGTTCGAACTGATCTCCCTGACTGGATGTTGCAAAGTTACTATCATAAAGTGAGAGCACCATTATTTTCCCAACTTTACTGCTGTATTGGCAGTTTTCAGTAGGTCGTACATTAATACATGCTTTTATAATAATTTAGAAGCAACGCCAAGCCCAAGTAATAGTTTAATAAAAATGTACACCAACTTTTAGGGCTTTAGAAGCAAAGCCATTTAAATCTCCTGCTAGCTTGGCCTGACAGCGTTGCTGAGGAGAGCAGGTATACGAACAAACCTCAGTCTTCTCTTTTAGAATCAGCCTTGAAATACATCCAAATGACTACTGCTTGAAAACATCGTATTTCTCTTCTCAGCTGCTGTGAGAAAACCACAAACCTCACCCAGCACTACAGAGAATATGCGTATGAGAAAGAACAAGAACTCTGCATAACGCTGAGGTGTTCAACACCCGACACCCTTAGTCAGTGCATATTTCTGCAAATGTTTTTTTTGCTTTCCACATCTCCCAGCATCCCTGAGTCAGGTAATCCAGGTTGGACGTGATCTCACATATGAACCAGCCGGCACTCCTCACGGACAGGAGTTATGGCACGAGGAGAAATCATATACACTAGTGCACCATGAACGAATGTCAGACTCTGAGTAAGCACAAACACGCATATCAGTTTATATAGTTAAAAGAAGCATAACTGTTGGTGTTGTACTTATGGTTTAGCAACTAATCATTCACCAGATTACTGAACTGTTCCAAAACTAGTACGAATAACTAAGAAAAGCATTGACCGTCAAAAAAGTCTTCTATTGCATACTGTGAGGTCTAAAGGTTTCTGGCTATTGTAATTGGTCCGGACAGGGAGAGCTAGCCATACTCGCACTCTTGTGTTCAGAGAGTACTAAAACTGGCCAATACTGCAGACTGTGTGTTCTAGGCAGGCCAGAACAACTTACAGTAAGACTCCATCACGAGCATCTGACAGTCTGTCTAACTAATAAACCTTTATGTGCTCTAATACATCTTTTAAAATGTCTGTCATAAAAGCCAGCAAAAATCCTGGAGGTACTATTCCTCGGTATTACACCACATGAAAGAGCAACACAGCAGCCAAGCTGTCTGTTTGGGGGGGGGGTAAACACGCACCACCCACACCCAGTCCCTCGCCATTCTCCACACGGCCATGCTGAGTCCAAAGCAGAGAAATAATGGCAGACGGAAAAAATACATGAAACGAGCAGGATCCATGTCATACATGACTCTAAAAAACAAACAGATACAAAGAGGCAAAGGGTGAGAGAGACAGACTACAACTACAACAACAACAACAACGCCACATTAAAGTCACAGTTAACTATACAGGACGGAAAAGTAAAGATTGGTGAGAGTAAATGTGTGTGTGAGTAGAGCTGTGCATCTTAAAGTACACTCTGTCTCCGTCTGTCTTCCTTTCACTCCCTCTCTGCCTCTCCTGCAAAGGACGTCTGTAATTAAATGCTGCCTGCCTGTGAGCAGTCTCTTGATTCCATTCAAGTGTTTGTGTGTGTGTGTGTGTGTGTGTGTGTGTGTGTGTGTGTGTGTGTTTTCGCAACGTGTGAATGCTGGTAGACAGGTGGGAGGTACCCAGCACTAAGGCATCCCATACGTTGCTGCTGGGATGGTGGTGTTAGACTGGTGAATTAAGCATGTCCATTTCAACACTCAGACCAGTGCTACTGCAGCATGCAGTTATGAGTGGCTACAGTAACTCCTCGGAGCTCAGAGGAGTGACCCCTCCTGTCAGACACCCCATAAACCGCCTCTTTATACCATCTGTGTGTTTACATTCCTACTAGTGTGCAGGAAGCCTGGATTTGCTCACTTCTGTAAATACTTACTATGCGTCTGTGTCTGTGCATGACCCAGTGCGCGTGACCATGTAGCCGCTCTGTGTGAGTGTGTGAGTGAGAACGTGGGCTGCTGAGGTGGACCGTGTGTGAGAAGCGTGGGACTGATCCAGCACTGACGTGTCTCTCAACATGGAAACAGAGAGAGAGAGAGAGAGAGAGAGAGAGAGAGAAAATGAGAGGAAAGAGTGAAAGAGCACGTGAGAGGAGGAGAGTGACAGGGGGGGAAATTACGCTCCTTTATAAATAATAAAAGCCCCCCAGCGGTGTTGAGTGCACAAATCCTGCTTTAAAGTGTGGCAACCCGTGCGTGTGTTTCAGACTGTTTCAATAAATCGAGTGGCTATTTGTGTCACTATTCTGCTTGTGTTAACTCAGGTTATGCAAAGCATGCTGCCTGCAAATAACCACGAAGCCCCGTCAGCCCTGGCTATGTAAATCTGGGCATCGTACATCAATTCCTTATGAAGCACTTAGGCCGATTCCCAGGCCCGAGGCAGTGGCAGTTCTGGGTCTCTGCGCTGCACACTGTAGGTGTACAGGTCTGTATGACTCAGTCCTTAATGCCATCCCAAGCTGAAAGAGCACAGCTCTAATGCGGCCCTCGTGGGGAAGGAGGAAACAACAGACACAAATCAAATCAAGGCATAATAGAATCCAATGCTGCTTTACTTCCGCGGAAACAAAAAGCTGAGGTAATTCTGCTCAGCTTGTCATGGTGCCACAAAGCCTATTTCACAGGCTACGGTGCTGAAAGGGAAACTCCCAACCCCCATCTCTCTCTTATACATGAAGCACTTTGCTTGCACAGCTGATGAAGGACCTCTGTCCAAAACGCCCTGTTTCTCTGGAAACCCTGTGTACGTCAATGCAATTTTTACTACCTCTACATTTTTTTTTACTACAGTGGGCTACAGTTACTCTTTTAATCTTTTTCAGACATATTCAGCTCTGGATAAAATTAAGAGTCTACGCTATAATTTCATTACAACACAGCTGCTCCACTCCAGTGACTGCTGAATTCCAATGCAGGCACACATTATAACTTATGAAGCACTTGTTGGCTGATCACCTGAACCAAATCTTATGTAAATTCTATACCCCCCTGTTCCATTCACAAATTATTATCACACGTTATTGTTATTCCAACATCTGGAAGGAAGGGACACTACCTCGTTTGTAGTGAATCAACTGTCCAGACTATCTGGGGCCCCGTGACCTTGTCTTTTGATTTATATTGGAGTTTGAAATTGGACATTATGTAGGAAACACTGATGCACTTCTGGTTGGACAAATTGGACACTTCTGGTTGGACGTTTTTGGTTTCATTTCTGATGTGATTGATTTCTGTGGTGAGTTAATAGGATCCGTTGCACAGCAAAACTAGAGGTTTGCTGTGTGGACTGTGCTGATGATTGGTTATTTATAAGCAGTTTTGCAACTGTCGTTGAGTTGTTAAATTAATAACTTAAGTGTGCTTAAGAATCAACTTTGGTCTACTGTGTTGTGAAAGGTGTATGCAGGTTGGGTAATACCTGTAGAAGGAAATGTCTGTATTTGCTCACAGCCTCTATAGTGCGAGGCTGTGTTGGTGGCTGACTTTAAGTACAGACTAACACACAACATAACTCAGAAATTATATTTTGATAGAGTTTGAAAGAAAGCAATGTTGGTTCATAGAAATATAGGTACTGCTTTTGGGGAAAGTGTAGGCTAGTGGTAACTGAGGAGTTATCTCTGATCACAAATGTTCACCTCTGTCTGCAGATCGTAGCACAGTCCTATCTACCATACCCATACACTACAACATACACTCAGTATTCTCAGCCTTCCAGTATAAAAGGGGTTCTGGTCTGCTCCGGTTGCATAAGAAAGCTAGTTCTGGTTTGCTCTTACTGTGGAGAAGAAGCAATACACATTCCCTAGATTAATTCAGGGATTCCATAACTCACCGACCCCATTTCCTGATGCTCTAGCAGCTATTATAGCAGGTCTCCCTGATCTACCGTGACATATTGACCAATATAAAGAGGCTCATCTCTTCTAGGAATCTTGAGGTAGAGACTCATATGTAGTTCTGCAGCGTCTGGCTAATAATCTCCTGCCATTCACCCTGAATGCAGAATTGAGGACACTTGACAGCTTGAGGACACTTTATATCTTGGGACATAAACAGAGACACAAGGTTAAGTGTCTTGTTCCCTTAATCAGGTTGCAAGTTGTTCATGTTCTGATGCCTCGCACCATGTTCTTACTATTCTAGCAGTATACACTCAGCATCTAGACAAGCCTAGTCAGACACAGGAACGGTATCAATGCTGTTTTTGGAACACGCCGCAGTATTAACTACTGCCACTGCCCCACCCACATCCTATGGAGGACAACACCATCAATGGAAAATCACGGGTGAAACTACCTTGCAGAGAGAGTGACAAAGGGAGCATGTAACCTTGTCCTTTTAAGTGAACGGGAACAGATTCACAGTTGGATGATGGGTATACTAGACAGGTGTGGTCAGCTAGTCAATCAATCAGTATTACCAGAATAATGTATAGCTATGGCAAACTTTAACACGAACACTGACATTGGCTACTGCTTTATGCTTTAGGAGTTGCACATGCCTCCCAGCAAACAGGGGGCATCCTGTCTAGCGCAGAACTCCTAATACAGAGTGTGGGAATGGTGCAGATGATTTGCAAGGCTATTCCAAAACCATTATCAATGAGTACAAGAAACGCACACACTGAGTATACAGACCCCCTCACTCAGTAAATAATAGATGGGATAAAGAGTGGGTCACCAACCGGGTCACCAACCTGCCAGTCAGGTTGCTGAGACAGACACAAGGTACAAAATATTACACCTAAAAAACACTCCAACATGTGGCCTCCCGAGCTGAGAAATGGTTGTGCATGGACTATAGTGGTGGGTTGGGCAAGACAACATTTTGGAGAAGTCCAGGGTAAAACAGCAAATCTGTCAAGATGGGGTTATGGGTGTTATGAGTCTTGACATTGTTGCCCTGTAGGTCATGACAGATCCAGGTGGATGCAATGCTGCTTGGGACAAGACGTGGTGGCAGGTGAAACTAGACACTAACATTTCTGATTACGTCTGCAGATCTGCTGCATGTAGGTGATGTAATGGACTGACGTGATGTGATGTCATGATGCTCTAGCGGTCGTCTCACTGATGAGCATTGCTGCCTTTTCAACAGCCGACATAGTGAACACCTCCGATAGCGAACACCTCCGATAGTGAACACCTCCGATAGCGAACACCTCCGATAGCGAACACCTCCGATAGTGAACACCTCCGATAGTGAACACCTCCGATAGCGAACACCTCCGATAGCGAACACCTCCGATAGTGAACACCTTATTCTTATCAGAAATCTTCCCTAACTCACTAAAAAATTGCAGTGGTGAAGCCTCTCTTAAAAATTAAACAACTCTGTAGAATATTTGCAGACCCATTTGAAATCTACCGTTCACTCACACAATCACCCAGAAATTGTTTTCAAGCATCTTCCTGGTTTTCTATTCTTAAGCAGTACACAAATAGTGTACACGAATTTCAGACAGGATTGCAGAATATTCATAGTACTGAGACTGCTCTTGTTTAAACACAGACTCTGGGAAGCTATCGGTTTTATTTCTACTCAATTTTAGTGCAGCTTTTGATACCACTGACAATAACATTCTTAATGATAGATTTCAGAATTGGGTTGGACTCACAGAAACAGTCCTAAAACAGTTCAATTCATACCTGCAAAGCAGGAATTGCTTTGGTGAAATAGAAATGAATGTTTCTGAGAAAGTGCCAGTAACTTGTGGTGTGTCCCCCGGGGTTCAATTTTTGAGCCACTCTTATTAAATTTACACATACTTTCTGTCAGCCAGATCTTACACGGTTGTGGGCCATCTTACCATGCTGACAACACCCAATTGGTTTGCTTAGCCTTTCCCTTAATTCTCTCTGCACATCACTATCTGGATGGGCCAGGACTTTCTACAGCTGAAAGATGATTATATCTGGCAACAACAATAAGAGGCACAGACCTGCTGGCTTCTGGAATTGAAAACTAGAGAGCTAATAGACTCTGATCTCAGTTTTAGCAGTCACATCAAATCAGTAATGAAATTTTATTTTTATCACCTTAAGAACATCAACAGGATCAGAGATTTCCTGACAAACCCACGCCTAAAGAAACTCATCCTTGCTTTCATCTCAGAGTTGATTACTATATTGTCCTCTTAACAGGTCTTACAAAAAAGGCAAACAGCTTCAATTGATTCAAAATGCAGCTACTAGAGTTCTCACCAGGAGCAAAAGAAGAGATCAACCCCATTCTAAAGTCCATTCACTTGAGCTGTAGAACTAGCATATCTATCTGATATATTACAGCATTATTATGCTGTTTTCTAAATGGCACAGGTTGTCCGAGGATAATACAACAGCTCAAACACTAGATGTTTTAAAATCTAAACTAAATTGTCCTTATTCAGCCAGGATTTGGGCTCCAGTTAAACACTGTTCCCTCAGATCCTGCAGTACTGCACTTTTAACTACAGTGCATTTTTATATCTTTTAATGCTAAATTTATTCTGTCATTTTTTTTAATCTCAACGCTTTATATGTTTAATTTGATTATATGCCCTTTATATTTTTAGGAATTATATTTTAATTCAGGTTTTATCTTTTTATTACATTTTTCATTTTATTTATTTAAATTAACTTTTGTTCATTTTCTATTTAAATCAACTATACGTAATTTAAATAAATTGTATTTGCAACATTTTCTTCTATTTCTGGTTAAACCCTTCCCAAGGTGATAGATCTCAGGATGTAATAAGCTTTAGCATTCTTCTATGTATTACATGTTTCAACTGCAGCTGTGTATGAAAAGTGCTATAGAAATAAAATTGCCTTGCCTTGCATAAGAATAAGACAGCAACCTAGACCCATGCAACCCACCGTGCGTTTACCATATGCCCGTTATTAATCTGCAGCAGCTGATTGGCTGTGTCACAGCAGCACGTGATGTGGTTACTGACAGAGATGATCCTACGATTGGGCCCACCATGCCCGCCATTTCACCAAGCAACACTGGACAAGACATACATTAGAGAGAGTTATAACAACACAGCATAATACGTCCCCAAGAGCAGGACCAGCTCAACCCCTCCGGGTGGTGAGTGCGTCAGTTCCCATCCAACACCACTCAAGTCACACAAAGGAGCAACAATCTTGAACCAAACACTTGACATTAGTGGTAGTCGTGTACACCTAGACTAGTGCAAGACTAGTCTAAGGCTGGTTGTTTGTGAATGTAACATATAGGCAAGAAGCTGTCAGTGTCGTCCACATACAGAGGGCATCTTGTGTTACAACATCTGCTCGCTCCCCATTAACCCTGCTGGTCCTTCTACTGCCATTAGCTCTCTACTAGCAGGTCCTGGTGTCATTGCTGAAACGTCTATTTCATGTCTCCATAAGTTCGACCAAATCTGAGCAGCCATGTAGTTTCACAAGAGCAGTGACCAGTAAGTAGAAGCAACATTATCACCTTGCTGCTAAAAAAGGCTACAGCAGTGAACTGACAAGTTCTAGCTTTCCCGTGAGGGTTTTTCTTGTATTTAAAGGGATTTCTTGTATTTCATTTGTATTCTTGGTTCATTTGTGTTTGAATTATAATCTTGTCACATATCCAATGAAAGATGAAGAGCGTAAGCTCCCACTAAAGGCCCTGGTCTTTCCCAACGTTTCTCTGCTAATTCACTTCAATAGGTCAACTCTGTAGTTTCTTCTTGCCGCAGTCACTCTGGTCTTTGTTCTTTGGGGTATCAGGCACAATATGTCATGAGACGCATTAAACACGTCATGTAACTACTGTACATACTGTACACAATATAAGCTAGGATTTATACTGTCACACTGTAACTTAAACTGTGCTGACTAGAGTGTAACTCATCCCCAATACAAAATGTGGGACTGACTCTGCATGTCTCCATGTTTTATTCACAGTCAAGCAGGTTGTCTTATTGTGATTCCACCATCTGGCAGGAAGAGGCACTAACTTGTTTATAACGAATCACCATCAACTGTCTAGACTCCCTATCTGGGGTCTTGTTTCTCAACTATCCATAACATTCCCACTTACAACTGTATAAAGGCCAACTCACGCTACGTCGGAGAACGATGCCCCACATCCTCTCACGCTGCTACTGCTCTCGTTTGGCCTTTTGTATCTCCAAAAAAACGATTTCTTCTTCGTGAATCTATATGTTGCTGGTGTTAACTGTGAAGTCTCGGAGGGAACCGATACAGTGTGAATCTGTGATCCAACACTGTGATGTAATGTGAAAGACGAAGAGCAAGCCAAGGCGCTGGGATTAAGAACTGGGCGTTGGGTTTTCTCAGCATTAGTCCAGCTCTGCAGACACTGCATCTTTATTATTTTGCCTATTTGTCATTTTCTGCAAATGAATGCTGTAAATAATATGATTTGCAGTTTTGGGGAAATGACATTAGCAGCTTATGGAATAAAACAAAAATGCAAATTTTACTCACATACCTATAAACAGTAAAAAGCCATATAGATCGATCATTTGGCAATAGCCTCATATTTTCCCCAGAGCTGTGCCAGCCCCTTGGTGTGCTGCTGAGGGCTGGTCCACACATGAAGCTCTAACACAGATAATGATGAATAGACTAGTTAGCCTTCGGGAAATAAGGGGTCACTGCAAGCTGCTCTCTCGTTAGCTCTCATTCCCTACCTCAGTCCTGACTTCACATCAGACAAAGCTCCCACTCTGGGCTCCGTCCAGATTTCACCGGCCCTCGGCAGATGGAGGCTGGATATTTGGGGGTTGGGGGGAAGCAATACTGCGGAATCTGAGCTTTTAAACCCTGCTTCACGACAGAAGGAGTGCCTGTAGTAACGCTTTTTTAGATCAGATGAGATGTCGATACACACCTTATGGTACCATGGTGACTTGCTTTTAGACAAAACAGTGCACATAAAATAATACTTCACACGAAGTAAAACAAAATTTACCAAGGAAAAAAATAGAGTATAAAGATTGTAAGCATATATACATGGCCTGTTATAGAAGGTTCAGTTTGGTTCTGTGACTGACGTTAGTGTCATATTTATTAATTCATTAAAAATGTAATCACTTTTATGACATTTACAGTGGCACAGGGGTATTGCTATTCCCATAGTCCAGCGCTACCTACCATACCATCAATCCACAATACACAACATAGCCTAGCGCTACTCATCATAACACAACACACAACACACCACAACACACAACATAGCCTAGCGCTACTGATCATAACACTACACACAACACACCACAACACACAACATAGCCTAGCACTACTCATCATAGCACAACACACCACAACACACAACATAGCCTAGCGCTACTCATCATAACACAACACACAACATAGCCTAGCGCTACTCATCATAGCACAACACACAACACACCACAACACACAACATAGCCTAGCGCTACTCATCATAACACAACACACAACAACACACAACACACAACATAGCCTAGCGCTACTCATCATAACACAACACACAACACACCACAACACACAACATAGCCTAGCGCTACTCATCATAACACAACACACAACACACCACAACACACAACATAGCCTAGCGCTACTCATCATAACACAACACACAACACACCACAACACACAACATAGCCTAGCGCTAGTCATCATAACACAACACACCACAACACACAACATAGCATAGCGCTACTCATCATAACACGTAAGTCATGTAAGTCGCTCTGGATAAGAGCGTCTGCGAAATGCCGTAAATGTAAATGTAAATGTAAATAACACAACACACCACAACACACAACATAGCCTAGCACTACTCATCATAGCACAACACACATGACATATCACATCACACACAACGGACCACAACACAACACATCACACCATGTCATATCACAACATAGCCCAGCGCTACCTACCATACCACATCACAACAGCGCCGTGCTCTGCTGAGCTCAGATTGAAATAGCCAAAGACAATAATCGCCTGCAGGCATCACAGTCAATAAGGCACCATGGGGAGCCCAAGGTTATCTATCACCTATGAAACCCTGACAACTGCTGCACAAGGAAAGACATGGACCAAAATAAAAAAAAAGGATCCAAAGACCCAAAACAATAGCAGGGTGAATCTGTCAGAGATAAGGG
Organism: Brachyhypopomus occidentalis; assembly: GCA_020368025.1. NCBI lineage: Eukaryota > Metazoa > Chordata > Actinopteri > Gymnotiformes > Hypopomidae > Brachyhypopomus > Brachyhypopomus occidentalis. The sequence continues at coordinate 5,063,197 of JAGXOD010000004.1, read as the reverse complement.
TACTGCTGTTGTGTTGGAGGAGCTGTAATTAGGCTGAGCATGGTGGTGTGGGCCTGTGTGGGCCTTTGTTAGACCGTGTGGGCCTGTGTGGGCCCGAGTGGGCCCGTGTGAGCCCCTGTGAGCCTGTGTGAGCCCGTGTGGACCCGTGTGAGCCTGGCCCCCGTGCAGCCAGCAGGGCTCAGAGGATCTGGGGCTCAGCATGCAGCCTCGCGGCCCTGGAACACACTCCCTCCACACACACCCTCTCTCTCCACACACTCCCTCTCCCTCCACACACTCCCTCTCCATCCCCCTCTACACACTCCCTCCCTCTCCACACACTCTCTCCCTCTCCCTCAATATACTCCCTCTCTCTCCACACACTCCCTCTCCCTCTCCCTACACACACGACTCACCTCTCTGGCCTGCGAGCCAGATATGGTAGATGCCCATCAATATTTAAAAGGGTGCACTGTTGTCTTTCTTGATATATTTTTTCCACCATCTGTCTGTGCTTCCACAGGTGAGAGTACCACAAGCCAACCACACGATCCCAAACAGGAAACAGGAACACAGGCGCAGAAACACAAATCATCCCCAGATAGGTCAATAAATAAAATGTTGTTAAACCCGCTAGCTGAGCCTATAATGTTAAGCATGCGCACAAAAGATTTATAACTGGCAACACAAGAGCAGCTCTTCTCTCACTCTCAAGACTGCTGTCAACGCAAGGGTTAGCCGTACAGAGAACGCAGGCTGCCCTGTACGGAAGCCCACGAGGGCCACTTCAGCAGTCTGCTGTGTTTAAATGGAGGGGAGGAGAAAGCAGCCCAGAAGCAGGTGAGAGGAACAAGTGTGCGGAGGTGCCCTCAGTGGAGTGTAGACCCTTACACACACTCACCTCAGAGCTTGAGGAAAATCTTCATTTATATGCACCTACTTATCTGTTTGTTTGAGGAACTATTCAAAGGTTTAATTTTCAAAAGCATTTTCATCATCCCTATCTTTATATCGAAAAAAGGTCCATATTTCAAAATGGCAGGCAAGAAGGATAAGTATTCAGAAGGGGCTCGGTTGCCATGGTGACCCTGTATTATACTGTGACGTTTGGGCAAGATTATATTTTTCATATTACAAATTGAATTTTAAAAAGGTTAAAAAAAACATGCAGTTAAGAATAGAGGCTGAATGAAAAGGGCTAAACTCATTTAAGCCCACAATCCTGATCTATGCACTTCCTGTTGACATTTAATAATAACAAATCAGGAGTGGTAAAGGGGACATGGCAAAGGAAATGTAAATGAATATGTAAGGGCGGTGTCCATGAAAGGTGGAATGTGTTGTGAGTGCTAAACACAGGGGCCTCAAGATTGAGAAAGGACTAAGATTGAGAAAGACATGACACAAACATGGGAGAAAAAATGCATACAAGCAAGGAGAGAAGGAGAAAGAGAGAGAAGGAGATAGAGAAAGAGAAGGAGATAGAGAGAGAGAAGGAGAGAGAGAGAGAAAACAGTTATTTCTTCTTGTAGCATCATAATATCAGTTGATTTTGTCATATGCACACACAGCCACCCACCCACACATGCGCGCAGACGTCTCCACTAGTCACTCTCCAACTTTGTTTCTTACACACACACACACACACACATCTACTCACTCTCTCTCTTGCTTCTCTCACACACTCCTACCCCGTCCCTCTCTCTCACACACACACACACACACACACACACACAGACACTCAGCAGTGATATTGAAGGGTGTATGCACTCTGGTTGTTTGAATATTTCATTAATGGAAAGTAATTACCTGGACAACCTCATACATCCTCTGTGTCCTCTACACACCCTACACACATGCACACATACAAACAAATCTGCCCTTTTTATCCATATAGACACGAGGTCGGTTTACAGGACGCTCCTGTAGCAGAATACAAACACGTCTTGCCAATACTGATGAGGGAGGAAATTTAAAGACCATTATTACAAAAAAGTCCAAAATGAAAAGTCTGAAAAATATCTTCAGAGGATATGTAGCCTCTAATTTGGAGGGCAAAGAAAATGAGACGAGTTGCATTCTGGCGTCTCATTCTGACTGTGAGTGTGTGAGTGAGCGTGTGTGTGTGTGTGTACTCCTCTCTTCAAGCCCATCTCAGATGTCATGCAATCCCAGGTCATCCATGCCCCATGACAGCCCACGAGAGTTGGACCCTCACAAGACAGAGGGCTAGAGAAGAGCATGAGAGAGAGAGAGAGAGAGAGAGAGAGAGAGGACAAAACAATGTGAGAGAGAGAGAGAGAGAGAGGACAAAACAATGTGAGAGAGAGAGAGAGAGGGCAAGAGGGGGAGAGTGTGACAGTGAGAGTTGGAGAGGGAGAGAGGAGGAGGGCGAAAGAGTGAGAGATTGAGAGATAGTGAGTGTGAGAGAGATGAAAAGGAAGAGAGAGTGACACAGAGAGAGCGAGTGATAAACAACACTATGTTAATTAGAAGTGCCAGATTCCTGCAGCGTGCCATCATATTAGAGTGATTACACTCCATGATTTATGTGGTTTGTCTGCTTCCATTTGCAGAGTTTATATGCTATACTCCAAACAGTTATATGCTACACACACACACACACACACACACACACACACAGGTAAACTAGCATATTTGGTGTCTGAATGCCATGGCTATTATCAGAAACAGTAAAGTCGAGCCCTTTTCCACGGACACTACAGAAACGATTTTGAACACTATATTGAACACTATTTCGGCACATATTAGAGTACACCATGAACATAATCACAATCTTTCCTGATTTTGTGCCGTCCAAACCTGTATAGGGCCCAGCAGCAATGCTCTGGGGACAGAACAGACACACACCAACACTCTGCTAACAGAATGGGAATGTGTCCAACAAGTGAGTGTTGCTTTGCTATGGCTAGCATGGCTAGCGCCTGTTTGCCTGAGAATCTGTATGGCTTCATACCCAGCAGATTAACACGACATGAGTGCTACACTGTGTCAGAGCTCAACACTCCCAGACCAACTGGAAAAGAATATCCTCTTGGTTCCCAGTCTTTCCTCCTGACGCCTTATAAAAAGACATTTGGGAAACAGTTAGCTTTTGTACAAGCCTTTACGTCAGTAGCCACATGATGCATGTAATGAATTAATAGTGGAGGTAATGTTTCAGTTTTCCTGTACTGGATCCATACGCTGCTGTCCTTGTCGGACAGCTTGACTGGAGAGGAGCAGATGAGATCTCCAGCTCCGCCCACACTGGGGTCCTCCGCCCGTCTACCAGAAGCCCCCTCACATGGCAACTACAGTCATGCCTGCTCATTTCCTTGTGTCCTTTCTCTCCCTCTTGTCCTCTCCGCCCTTCCTTGGTCCTGTTGCGCTGCTCCTTTGGGACGCTCGTCTTCCACCCTCCTCCACCCTCCTCCACCCTCTCTCGTTCTGTCTGAAACACCACCTGCTTTTGTGGCTCTGGTAGGTCCCCGAGCTCCGTGTGTGCAATCCCTGACTCCACCCTCCACGTCTCTACACGCCCCTCCCAGCCTACCCCACACACCCTCAGTCCCCGCCGAAGCCCAACTCCGTCTCGGATGGATCAGACCAGCAGCACGGCTCCATCCGGCCAGAGAGCGGCAAGCCGAAACGAGATCAGTGATCACTTTCTTGTGTGTGTGTGTTTCTGTCTTTGAGCATGTGTGTGTGTGTGTGTGTTTCTGTCTTTGAGCATGTGCGTGTGTGTGTGGGTCTGCATGGTCACAGTGTTGTGTTTTAGCATGCAGATCAAAACACATGGATTTAGTCAGTGAAAATGACATGAGGAAACCAATTTATTTCCATTAGCATGAACACGCAAGGCAGTCCGCTTTTCATTCCTAAAACATCCAATCTTATCGTCACAGCACAGACATGTACATGCACTGTGCATGTGTGTGTGTGTGTGTGTGTGTGTGTGTGTGTGTGTGTGTGTGTGTGTGTATGTGTGTGTGTGCTAACCCTTTAGCGAGACCCACAGAGAAGCTGTAATTAGGAGATTAGACTCCTGTGATGGGGCTAGAGATAGCTTTACCTCCTGGTCTCTCTTTGTTGTTTATCATAGGTGTATATGGGTGGTATACTCTTGGTAAATGTGAGTGCATCTGTACTGCATGTTTGTGTGTGTATATGTGTGTATATATGTGCAAATAGCCTAGTGTGAAATACAACAGTTCAGCATACACCCAAGGTATCAGCGAAGAGTGTGCTGCTAACCCTGGGCTAGCCAGGCGTGCGTACTGTCATACTAATGAATATGCAAGTTGCATAGGATAAAGGTGCCAGCCAAAAACAGTGTTTCTGCAATCCCAACACTTTCAGCACTGAACGCCTTACAACTGATTCTCCCTACAGCCCCTCCCTCCCCTCTGTGTCCCTCCCCCTTTCCCCTCTGCCCCACCCCCTACCTTCAGCTCCCCTCTGTGTCCCTCCCCCTTTCCCCTCTGCCCCACCCCCTACCTTCAGCTCCCCTCTGTGTCCCTCCCCCTTTCCCCTCTGCCCCACCCCCTACCTTCAGCTCCCCTCTGTGTCCCTCCCCCTTTCCCCTCTGCCCCACCCCCTACCTTCAGCTCCCCTCTGCCTACAGTAGCTCTGGTTTATATGGGTGGTCATCAGATGAGCCACATTCAATACACTGCGCTCCAAGCTGCCCTATATTAACAGAAAGAAAAGCAGCACTGTGCGTGTGTGTTTGATGGAGGATGTAGTGTGACCTTGGCCAAGGTCAGGGTAAATGATGTAATAATGGGAACTGAGCAAAGCCAATAGAAAGCGAAGCTCGTAATCTTGCTCACGCTCACCCAGCTGATCTGCATGTCTTTGAATTTAGAGCTCAGAGCACTGCTTCAGTGAAAGCAGAGAGAGAGAGAGAGAGAGAGAGAGAGAGAGAGAGAGAGAGAAAGACAGAGAGACTTAATTACTCGTGTGTGTGTATCATATCTGTAAATTCTGCAGGGCAAACAGGGAGAGGAATTCTGAGCTGGGGCTGGAATATAGCGCGACCTGTGGCCCTACCTGTTAACTAGCGTATAGTTGGACCTGTTAACTATAGTATGGCCCTACCTGTTAACTAGAGTATAGTTGGACCTGTTAACTACAGTATGGCCCTACCTGTTAACTACAGTATGGCCCTACCTGTTAACTACAGTATGGCTCTACCTGTTAACTAGAGTATGGTTGGACCTGTTAACTAGAGTATAGTTGGACCTGTTAACCTGTTAACTAGAGTATAGTTGGACCTGTTAACTACAGTATGGCTCTACCTGTTAACTAGAGTATAGTTGGACCTGTTAACTACAGTATGGCCCTACCTGTTAACTAGAGTATAGTTGGACCTGTTAACTACAGTATGGCTCTACCTGTTAACTACAGTATGGCTCTACCTGTTAACTACAGTATGACCCTACCTGTTAACTAGAGTATAGTTGGACCTGTTAACTACAGTATGGCTCTACCTGTTAACTAGAGTATAGCCCTACCTGTTAACTACAGTATGGCCCTACCTGTTAACTAGAGTATAGCCCTACCTGTTAACTACAGTATGGCCCTACCTGTTAACTAGAGTATGGCCCTACCTGTTAACTAGAGTATGGCCCTACCTGTTAACTACAGTATAGCCCTACCTGTTAACTACAGTATGGCCCTACCTGTTAACTACAGTATGGCCCTACCTGTTAACTACAGTATGGCTCTACCTGTTAACTACAGTATGGCTCTACCTGTTAACTACAGTATGGCCCTACCTGTTAACTACAGTATAGCCCTACCTGTTAACTACAGTATGGCCCTACCTGTTAACTACAGTATGGCCCTACCTGTTAACTACAGTATGGCTCTACCTGTTAACTAGTATGGCCTACCTGTTAACTACAGTATGGCCCTACCTGTTAACTACAGTATGGCCCTACCTGTTAACTACAGTATGGCCCTACCTGTTAACTACAGTATGGCCTGTTAACTACAGTATGGCCCTACCTGTTAACTACAGTATGGCCCTACCTGTTAACTAGAGTATAGTTGGACCTGTTAACTACAGTATGGCCCTACCTGTTAACTAGAGTATAGTTGGACCTGTTAACTACAGTATGGCCCTACCTGTTAACTACAGTATGGCCCTACCTGTTAACTACAGTATGGCCCTACCTGTTAACTACAGTATGGCCCTACCTGTTAACTACAGTATGGCTCTACCTGTTAACTACAGTATGGCCCTACCTGTTAACTAGAGTATGGCTCTACCTGTTAACTACAGTATAGCCCTACCTGTTAACTACAGTATGGCCCTACCTGTTAACTACAGTATGGCCCTACCTGTTAACTAGAGTATAGCCCTACCTGTTAACTACAGTATGGCCCTACCTGTTAACTACAGTATGGCTCTACCTGTTAACTACAGTATGGCCCTACCTGTTAACTACAGTATGGCTCTACCTGTTAACTACAGTATGGCTCTACCTGTTAACTACAGTATGGCCCTACCTGTTAACTAGAGTATGGCTCTACCTGTTAACTAGAGTATAGCTCTACCTGTGGTCTGGAGTGTAGTGCCTCTGGGCTGTATGAATTAATCTCATTAAACAAAGAACTGCACACACATCTCTCTCCCTCTAGTCATCCCTCTCTCACACTTCAGCTCCACAGCACATAGACAAGGAAGCTGCTAATTGCCTGCCCTGTCTGAGGACGTGATGTGCATAGAGGTCTCCGTGTGTGTGTGCGTTTGTGTGAGAATATCTCGTGTGAGATTGTGCATGTGTTACATGTCTACATAATGAGATGTGAAATGTTAGGGATTTAGATAATGGCGTTGTTTGTTTGTGTGGGCCTGAGTGCACCACCATGGCATAACATACCATTCATCTTCGGGCTGTGTGGGTGGGGGTGCGGGTGGGGGTGCGGGTGGGGGTGTTACGAGAGTAAGTGAAAGAGGGGGGCATCAGGAGGGGCAGGCTCTACTCTGCGCTCACTGAATTGAAGCATGTGTTTATTTGCTGCAGAGACACCTGGACACTAGAGGGACTGTGTCCAACGGAAGGTAAATATACGACAGAGACCAACACACACACACACACACACAAATATACATACAGAGAGAGAGAGAGAGACAAAGAGAGAGAGAGAGAGAGATGGGGGAGAAAGAGATAGACAGACATTAATAAATCACTCTCGTTGTCTTACCTTGGTCTAGCCTCGAGGTCCATCTGAAAAACAGGGAAATAGAGTGAGGTGAGATCGAATACAACACAACCAATAAAACAGAGAAAGTGCATATCACAGAAGCCCAAATGAAAAGGTGCTGGCCGATTCAATCACGCTGCAGGTCTCCATCACGCCACCACCTATAAATCACCTCCTGCCGTGATCATCAGACAGACGGGCGGAATGTGCCAGCGCTGACAGCACAACGGCGCGCTGGAAACACTTGCCCGCTCCAGCAGGTGCATGCTGGGAAAAGAGGGCCAGGCCGAGCTTCTCCGGGCTCATTAGCGTGACCTCCAGGACCTGCGGCTGGGGGACCTCCGGCTGGGGGTTACGACCCCGCCCAATCGCAGGCTCTCCCAGCGGCACACCTGGGTCTGCGGATGGGGTCTGCCAGGGGGGACATCAGGAGAACGCATGTTCTCTGAAGTTCATTTGGGTGATTTGGTTTGACAGCTGCAACTACAAATCTGTGTGCGTATGATGTATAAGAGGGTTGTGGGGAGAGGGGTGGGGGGCAGGATAGGGAGGGGAAAATAACGGCATGAAAGACTACCGAGAGTGAGGGAAACAGATGGGAAAAAGAGCCATTCACCCAGCACTGGAGAAAACAGAGGTAGAGGGGGAGAGAATGAGAAAGAAGATCCTCTCACTTTAATTAGGAGAGGGCATTGTAATAATGAGATAGGGCTGCCTCAGTGATGGTGCCTGTGCTTCTCACTGTCTGGCTGTCTTCATTAGGAAGCTGAGTGGTGGGAAGGCGAGCTCTCTGGGCTGAGAGAAGTCCTTAATAAGGCTCTGCCATTTAAACTGCCGCAGCTCAGTAGGCAGGAGGGCAGGGCGGATCGCATAACGCCGGCAGTGTGGATGGGGCTCCGCCGCCCTGAGCTGCAGGAAGTGACCCGTAGGGGGTGTGTCTCGTAATAGCTGGGCTCTCCTACTGACCTCCGCACTGGCCCAAGATCAGTTGTATATCGGCAGCCAGTGGTAGAGAGGAACCTGGCCCACTGACTGATCTGTGGCTGCACAGGGGGGAAAAAAGCAGGTGTGTGTGTGTGTGTGTGTGTGTGTGCACATGCATTTGTGGGTGACAAGAGGTGGACTATGTGAATAAGGATATGCATTATTTAGGGATATGCTGTTTGTGTGCGTAAGCATGGTATGTGTATTGTGTATGTAACTACTGTATGTACACATGTGTGTATGAGTGTATGTAACTACTGTATGTACACGTGTGTGTATGAGTGTATGTAACTACTGTATGTACACGTGTGTGTATGAGTGTATGTAACTACTGTATGTACACATGTGTGTATGAGTGTATGTAACTACTGTATGTACACGTGTGTGTATGAGTGTATGCAGTTGGGTTTTTGTGAGTGTATCCTGTAGTCTGTTTCCACTGTTAGATGGAACAAATCTTTGGTTACTGCAGGCAGTAAACACAGCGCCAGACAGCAGATGCTCGACGCTAGAGGCACTCCACTGATAGATGTGCGCACTCCACTGTTAGATGTGCGCACTCCACTGATAGATGTGCGCACTCCACTGTTAGATGTGCGCACTCCACTGTTAGATGTGCGCACTCCACTGTTAGATGTGCGCACTCCACTGTTAGATGTGCGCACTCCACTGATAGATCACTGTTAGATGTGCGCACTCCACTGTTAGATGTGCGCACTCCACTGTTAGATGTGCGCACTCCACTGATAGATGTGCGCACTCCACTGATAGATCACTGTTAGATGTGCGCACTCCACTGATAGATGTGCGCACTCCACTGATAGATGTGCGCACTCCACTGATAGATGTGCGCACTCCACTGATAGATGTGCGCACTCCACTGTTAGATGTGCGCACTCCACTGATAGATGTGCGCACTCCACTGATAGATCACTGTTAGATGTGCGCACTCCACTGATAGATGTGCGCACTCCACTGTTAGATGTGCGCACTCCACTGTTAGATGTGCGCACTCCACTGTTAGATGTGCGCACTCCACTGATAGATGTGCGCACTCCACTGATAGATGTGCGCACTCCACTGATCGATGCACGCACTCCACTGACAGATGCGCACACTCCACTGCAGACTGAAGGCCTGTGGAATGACGCTTGTGTGTGGTTGTTTCTGCAGTAATGCCATTATCCACACCTATCCCTACAGTCCTCTACCTAAACAACACATTCGTTTAGTCTGCAGTTACATTTTTCATATTTTCTCTCTGCGTCAGTTTCAGTTTAATGAAGACGTCTGCTGCACTTTATTTCACTGCGGGTGGAATTACAACTCAGTTACTTGGAAAGTCAGACAGGCCTCCTGTTACTGGGATATATGGGGATTGCATCATTTGTGATTTAGGTCAGTGCTGGGAAGAAAAAAAATCAATGAAGTTTTTTTAAACAGTTTAATTTCTGGCGTTTGCTAGACCCTTTGGTACTTTTTTTTTTACATTCATCACTTTTTCATCTACCACAATGTGTATCTTCTTGGGAATACAGGCTAAAACCAAGCCCTAATAACCTGGACACAGCAAGCAAAGATGGCTGCCACAGTCATCTACACCTTGTTCCTATAGTAATGACAGCAGTCTTTTTTCCTCCTGAAGAATGTCATTTCTTTCTGAACAATGGGTCTGTGAGTATGAGGGAGTATATTGGAGTTTATCTAAAAACTCCAGAGAAATGGTCTTTGAACTCCCCAAAACCCAAAAACCATGTCTCATTTCTATAAATGAATGTGTGGAAATATGGAAGTGTACGTGTGTCTGCCTCAGTGTGAGATGCTAAGCCATGATATGTATTCCTTGCAGGAAATAAACCGAGAACCTTTCAACATTCAATTGCAGTGGTAATTAACCTGGTCTCAGGAAAAGCCATTTCTCAGGCCTCAAAGCAATTCTTACCCTTCAGTCTAGGGAGAAGACACACACACACTTCATTTATCTCCCACTGCTACCACTGAGAACATTTTGTCTCTCCGCACGGTCTCAAAAGGGTTCAGAGGACCTTTTAATTTTGCGCAAAAAGCAATAAAATTCTAATCAAATGTGTGTCCTCTGCTCATCAGAGAGTGTGTTCATATAAATGTAAGCAGGTAAGAATAAGATTGTATCTATGTTTATTTGTGTGCGTGTGTGCAACAGTGGGTGTTTAATCTTGATATGTATGTTTACAGCTGTAGGTTTATGAAAGAGGATAAACAGGCAAATGTCCTGAGGTGTTATAGCATGCCTGAAGCACTGCCCTTCATATTCACACACACACAGACGTTTGTGTCGGTGTGTGTGTGTGTGTGTGTGTGTGTGTTTGTTTGTACACGTGTCTCAGATACCTACATCACTGCCCTTCAAACACACACACACGTTTGTGTATGTGTGTGTGTTTGTACACGTCTCTCAGATACCTGCATCACTGCCCTTCATAAACCTCCCTTCCCTTCCCCCTTCAGCTCTGAAGAAACAATGTTCACAGCCTCAAACATCTAAAGACCTTCACAACACACACACTCTACACTAAAGATCTTCAGAACACACTCTCTACACTAAACACCTTCACAACACACTATCTACACTAAAGACCTGAATGACAGGCTCCGATTGGGAATGGCATGTAGTGGAAACAATTTGAAAACATTTTCCTTTTAAAGTTTAATGGCTGGGAAGAGAGTAGACGTTAAACTTCTCATTTGACAGCATCAGGCGCAGACAGTGAATTTTTGTCAGAAGCCTTTAAATATTACATTCAATTCAATATGCATATTAATTCACAGATTCACTCAAATAATGCAACCCCAACTTGACATTATTAAACACCCAGTCTGCCATATGAACTGGTGCTCACCGGTGGGAGGGGCTCCAGAGGGGGTGGGAGGGGTGGGCATGGCTGGCCGGCCAGGATAGGTGCCAAGGCTGCGGGGGTGGCGCCGTTGCGCTCAGCCCCGTCCAGCTCACCCAGCTGCTGGGTAATGGAGTCCATCTCCTCCTGCAGGCGCTCCGTGTGCACGCTGATCTCGGCGATCTTCTCAGCGGCCTGCGCGGTCAAGAAGGCCTCCTTGAGGTCCACCAGATGGAGCACGCGCCACTCCTCCAGGCGCACAAGCCGATGCAGCTCGTCGAACTGCTGGTTCACGTAGCGCTCCAACTCAGCCGGGGTCGCCTGAGGGCGAAGAGAGGGGGGGGGAACGGGTGAACGAGGGGAAGGAGTGCAGGATGGGCAGCCGTGGATGCTCCTGAGGCAAGAGGGAAGAGACGAAGACAGAGAGAGAGAGAGAGAGAGAGAGAGAGAGAGAGATGGAAGGAGAGAGGTCATAAAAAAGCAGTGAGAGAGAGAGAGAAAGGGGTGAGAGATTATATGAAAAGTTGAAGAGGTAAAGACAAGATAAATGAGGCACGATGATCTAATTTTGGGATCCTGGTAGAAATGGCAGAAAGAAATGTGGAGAGCCCTGAGATGACTAATGTATGCAAAAAATATGACAGAAACAGACCCCAAAGAATAAAGGTGATATGAAAGAGAGGAGACAGATTAGGCCAAAGGACCCAAGGTCTCAAACTCAACTTTTTCTACAAGTTCTCCAACTCCACTGCTCTCTTTCTCTAGTGTGCATGGTGAAGTTATTCACATGCTGTTTGAGGACTGAGACCTGGGCTCACAGAGCCACCTCTTACACCATCTGTTCAGGCTTCCTGATATCTGAAGTGCTTCCCAAACTGCATTTAAATCCACTTTCTCTTTTTTCTTTTGGACCGTTTATTAGAAGAAAAAAAAAAACACTTCTGAGACCATTTCTCCATGACACAATTCTGCCAAAGCTATATTGCATTATAATCCGTCTCTAACCCTAGTTCTAGCTCCTTCATTCACACTCACGTCAGCCCTCAGCAAGCAGCAAAGCAGGCTGCCATTTTCACATCCCCTCTCCATTTCAGAACTCAAATATAAGCTCATCAGCCTTCACCTTGGCTGTCAGGGCAGTCATCCGTAGCTCGACCCTCTTCTCAGCCCTTAGCAACAGCACAGAGACCCAGAGGGAGGCTCTGGGTTTCAGCACTGACCTTCCATCACTCCAGCACCAGGTGGGGAGCTTCAGGGACAAATCAGTCCCCCATCCCGGCCCTAATTGCAGAGATATGGGCCAGGAGGGCACATGCCCTTTTCCTTCATCCCAGCCTGATCCAAGACAAGCTGAGCATAAAAAAATCTGATCTCAGAACAGTGTGAAAAGGTAATTTTATTTGATACTAGAGAGAACCTATGCTGATGAGTGTAGAGGCACTCGTGCATGGTGATGTTAATTTACTCTGCAGCAGATTTCACACAGAATGAACCAGGATCAGGGAGAATGGTTAGAGAAACCAAGAGAGGAAGACTGGTTACCCGTGATGGCATCAGCTCAGGAACCCTCAGCTTAGGGTAGAGAAGTGAAACAGAAGGAGAAGAAAAAAGAGAAGGAAAAAGAAAAATAACAAAAAGAAGGAAAAGAATAAGAATAAAAATGCAGGAAAAGAAAATGAAGAAAAAAAGCAAAAAAGGTGTGATGTATGTGGAAGAGGGAGGGAGAGAGAGAGAGAGACAGACAGACAGACATTCTGCCTCTCTTTATCTCTCCCACTGTCTGCTGCATCTGTCATTTACTTAGCCTATCCTTGAGCCAGCTGGAGGGCATGTCATTACACGTCCCTCTCCCTACTGATCTGGATCTCCAGCGATAAGCAGCCCATGGGCCCTGCACAGTGCCACACAGGTCACACCAGCTCTCTGCATGCCCCCCGATCCCTTTGCCCCCAGTCACATAATGATGATGATGTCTGCTGACGACATCACGGGATCCAAGAGCCCTGCCTTCCACCTTCCAGAAGAGCACACGCCAAGGCAGAGGACACTGCCATTAAACAACACGTAGGGGAGGCAGGCGAGCCTGTGCCGCTGTGCTCCGTAACAGAGATCGTGCATTTAAAAGGCAACGGCTCCCGTTAGCTCCACAAAGGGGAGGCGTCACTGAGCCAAATTGGAGGGAGGAACGGCAAGTTAAGAGTTGCGAACTCAGCAGAAAGCCTTGGGCCCACCCAGAGAGCCGGCGTCTACAGCAACAGCATGCAGCGATGCTGTGTGAAGGATGGATCTGTGTCCAGAGTTAGCAGCTACAAAGAGCCGTCAATGGGAGGAACGCATTAGCAGCGCATTAAAGGCAAATGGCTTTGAACCGTCTGTCACCCTCGACCAGAACGATGGCCCTCTTCCAAATGAGCTCGTTTTTTCCTGGAGAGATTTGCATCGGTTTCAGCCTCCATTATTGGCATATCTCTGTGGTCACAATCAGAATGTTGAAAATTGCATGTTAACTTGAGAGAGAGAGAGAGAGAGAGAGAGAGAGAGAGAAATGCACAGTGAGCAAAAGATTTTTAATATAATTTTTCCTCCCCAAGTGTAAATGTGAAAGGAGAAGAGGAATTTAAGAATGACGGTCACCATAATGACTGCAGCTCCTGAGCACCACACATCTGTAGTGCACTGCCATCTGAAGAAACTAGCAGATAATGATACATAAGCTAATTAAATTAGAGTTCTGCAGAGGGTGAGCTGGGAGACACGGTGAGAGACAGAGATCACTAGGGTCCACAAGCAGTCACTCGTTTACTTCCTGTTGCAATTTTAATGGCTCCAGCAGATTTTATGATGCTGTAACAGAATAGATAAGTAGACTGGGAATGTGGGTGCTCATTTCATTATTGAGTCTGTGGCTAACACAACAGAGTGACAGAGACAGGGGGAGAGAGAGGGGAAGAGTGTGTGAGTGAGTGAGTGTGAGAGAGAGAGGAAGAGACAGAGGGAGAGAGAGAGAACCGAGTGTGCTGCTCCCACTATAAGAACCGTCTGTCCTTCTATAAATATACATATAATCTAATACCACTACAGAATCCTGTTGGAATATGTTAATATGAGCTGGCACACATGGAGCGTGTACAGGACATCTAAGGCAGGGCACATAAGTAAACAACCCGACTAATGAATCAACAATCTGTGCTCTTTCACCACTAAAGCCTGACCTTAGCAGGCCTAGTGATGGAACTGCAGACTTCCCATAAGGCATCTGGCATATCTCATCAGCACGATCAGCCACTGATGCTGTTCTGCCACCAGTTTTGAAATTTCTATTGTGGCTGTTCATAATGTGTGAGGCACAGGTTCTAAGCTCCTCCCACACACAGACTGCCCACCCTTGTTATGAGGATGGAGGAGAATGGATCAGAAACAGGCCAGATTAAAGAAACACCGAGGTATGCCCACATATGTACTGAGACATTTGGAAATGAGATTGTAAGAGACAAACTGAAACAGAGAGAAGTGTGGGAGGAAAAGTAGAAGGAGAAATAGCAAGAAAAGGTCCTTGAAGGCTGTGGGCCAATGCTGATATTTCAGGAAGATAATATACAACATGGCCTGAGGTAAGCAGCGCCCATTAAATGAGAGGTTCCTATTTTTCAGCATGTACCTTATTAGAATGGTTCCTCATCATTCAGAATCAGAGCACAGTATTGATGATTTGGTACCATGATGATTTGGTACCATAGGTTTGGTACCATGAAACATAATGCATTCACACCTTATCACTAGGCTTAAAAACATCCCAAAAGAGAACATGTTAAGTCTTCAAAAATACAGATCAATCTAATTACCTCTGTATATTTTATGTTTATTCATAACATGATTTGAATAGCAGCAGACCTTAATACTGCACTGAGTTTTGCACTGAAATTACCTGCAATGGACAAAGTACATCCTCAATATTGAATAGAAAGTCAATAAAACCTGACAGGAAACATGGTTTGCAATTTATTTCTCATAGACCATCTGAAGATGTGTGTGACAACAGCCGATAGTCTCTCACACTGAAAGCTTAAATACTGACCCACTAGAGTGTGTAACCCAGTCAGGCAGTGCTGGTCTCAGATGCAGAGCTGAAGAGAGCATGCTAGGCACAATTAGACATGATGGGAACTAGGATGAGTGTTACTACGCTATGACTCGAATACACGTGAGCCTCTCCTGTTATGATGCTGCCGTTTCACAGCGTTCAAATGAACGTTCTGCTCTTACAGACCTTGCTGATGCTGCCTTCCAGTGTGACGTGATGGGAGAACTTACATAACGTGAGGCAAAAGACATACCAAGTTCACAGAGGACTCCACTTTGAGGGAGCAGGAATGAAATGTCTTTTTCATACTGACCCAAGGTGTTGGGTTTATTGAGGTGATGTTTTACAGTATAGTTCTGGCCTAGAACTCTGAGATGGGTGTAAATCTAGGACGATATGTTTTAACATTTCATAACATCTTTGGTCAAAAAATAGGTTGTCAAAGTAAAACAATGAGTATAATAGAATAGTAGACATTGTAATCCACTTACATCTGGACTTGTCCATTTGGTCTTGATTTTCTCTGCCATTTCTTGAGTACATGCTAGCAGATCTATGCCCTCTTTACTCTGAGAGAGAGAGAGAGAGAGAGAGAGATTTTCACTTCAGCTATTATATTAAGTCTTATGCCAGAACAGTGTCATTGATAATTCTCCCTTATAAACACTGATAAATCTATTAGAATACAGAATTCTAAGTATAGTTACACTTGTCTATAGATGTTCTACATAGCTTGGCTCCTAGAACATGTTATTGATCAGGCTTGTCTGTGATTTTTCTTGTATATCACATACCATGTATATCACATACCATGGCAACTTATATTGATTCTAAAAAATAACTGTCTACTATTAATTAAAGGTGCATTAGTCAAGAATCAAGAAACATCAATCACATCTAGCCTTTAAGCACATGAACACAATACTGGAATGATTTGTTCTTTAACTCTTTGATCAGTCTTTCATTCCCAGTCATGAACACAAAGCACATCTCTAAGGACAGTGTCCAGCAAAGTTCAGTTCATTTTCAAGCATTACAAAGTTGTCATGACTTCACTTTCCTGTGATGAGGTAAGCTGATTATTAATAATTTTTCATTATTTAACAAGCTGTCATCAGAAGTGAACTGCATGATAGCTATTATCTCAGGGAGGGAGTGCTAGTATGCAGAAGCATGTATAAATGATAAGCATCAGGAGAGGGCTCCAACACTGCACTCACCCAGCAAAGAACTGATTTATTCCACTTAGCAAATTATGACATACCCCTTTTTTCAGAGGCCTGGTTATTGTCTAATTATGTTAGCCAAGCACTCAAGAAATTCTTCTTGAATTAGATCCTTTCAAAATGTGCAGTTTGTAAACAAAGATAAATCTAGATGCCTGCATATACCTAATCATTGTGAAAGGGTAAACGTGGAATGTTTGGGGGATCATACATACAATATCTTGACATTTGACTTTTTCATTAACTGGCTTATAGCTGCGCCCTCTCCTTTGGGGTGAAAGCAGACCCTCTAATCGGACTAGCGGAAAATATAAAGTCCGAGTTTTTTGCCAATTTATTACAATACATTAAGGATGCAGAGTGGAGCGTTAGATATCAGGGGTCCAACTCCTGTGACCAGTCAGGCAAATGATGAAGTCGTTGCCGATAAACGTCCGGGTGCAAAAATAAACAGGTGTTATTGAGTGTCCCTTCATCAAAGTGGACGAACGATCCCGCTCAGTGGCCGGAGATGTCATACACGGTCATGTACAATTACCTTGCCGAATCACCAGGTAATGTTTTTATTATAATGGAAACCACATATTCATGTTCAAGATAGTTGCTATATTACTAGCTAGCTAGCAAGCATAGCTAGTTAGCTGAAAGTTAGTTTGATAGTTGTCCGGCACTGCACATATCCCTCTGAAGATTGGACACCCAAATCAATACAAACAATTTTAGTCAGTAACAACAAGCTACTTGTTCAGTTCGTTGTGGAAGTCTGTCATTCGTCCAGGGCAATGCATTATGCAGGTTGTGTTTACATAGATAGCTACCCGTCCAGGAGGAACGTTTTTTAGCTCTGCGTTCAACTTCATCCCCTTGGCATTTGTGTTTTAATTAAAGAATAGTTTGTATTCACATAACAAGCAGCTCTTGGTGCAGGACTCTGACCGGATCCCGTTGTCACGTTGTCTAAACAGACGGACACGGGTGGAGTAATGGGTCGTTAACACTAGCGGTGTCTCATAACGCCACCGCCAGCAGTAGAGCAACGTAAACAAAATATTCAACATATTCCGTCCCGGAAAGCAGGTTTTCTCAGGCACCTAATGCACATGTGCTGACGACATAATTCGTTTTTACTACTTTCTATTTTTTGTTTACATATTTACATTAGAAAAAGGAAGAAAAACATTTAATGCACATCTAACTCACTTTCATGCTGTGATATTTATTTTTTATTTTTGCAAAGGCTTGACCAGATGCCCCCATGGAAGTGCATTTAATCCCAGTGAAATTCTTCAGTACTAATACTATCAGTGTGATTGTGCTGTTCGTGTGTGTGTGTGTGCGTGCGTGTGTTTATTGACGTGTGTGTTCTCACTCATCCACTCAGCTCCCACTCACCTTCTGCCACATGTAGGCCTCCCTGAGCGTGATGATCTCATGTTCTTTGTGCTCCCCCTGCACAGCACACACCACACACACAATCTTCTCATCCTGTCTGCAGTAGAGCGAGCCCTCCTGGCCATGCTCCTTACACCGCAGCCTCTCCACCGTCACCGTGTCCCTCTTCCCCCCCTCCGACCTGCTCCCAAGCCCCGCCTCCTCTCCCCGTGCTCCGCCTCCAGCCCCGGCGCTTTCCGGGTCCCCTTGCTTGCTCGCAGGCTCCTCGGTGTTGGCGGAAGCGTCCGCTTGCGGGGCCGGCAGGTGATAGGGGAGGAGCCGATGTCGGGTGGTACGCGTGTGCTCGTCGCCGTGGGCGGGGCAGAAGGCGAAGCGACAGGGCACGCACATGTGGGCGGCGGGCTGAGCCTCGTCCGGCTCGCAGGCGTCACATGTGCCGTCCATCTGAGGTAGACCGTCCTCGTCGTCACAGCCATCCCAGCATGCTCCCGCGGGGTTCATAGTAGAGGCGGGGGGGGGGAGGGAGGTGACGCTGGGTGGAGAGGGAAGGTCCTGTGGGAGCCTAGAGGTGGATGAAGGACAGTGTAAAAATAGCCCCAGTTCAGGGCATACTGCAGGCACACGTGCAACTACTGTAGCGTAGATAGCTTTCCTCAGCTGTGCTGGGACTCGTGCTCTGAGTCACTCTCTCACCACTCCCCTCCTCCCTCAGCACATGCAGAACCTTAAACTGTAAACAAAGACCTGCAGCTGACCGTTTCAGTGTGGCCTATATTCAAACAAACCCCTCTACTCAAACTTAAAAACAACCAAAACACACACACACACACACACACACACACACAATCCACATTCTCATTTAGACAACTGACATGAGCTTTATCCAAAATCAGAAGCTCTAGCTCCTCCTCCAGTCCAGCACTGGGTCCTGACCCTCCTGTGCTACACTTGCTCCTCTCTGACATTCCTCCCCCTCTCCGCTCCACCGGCAGAAGGCAGCTAGGAGATAAAGGCGTCTTGCTTTCTCTGCGTGTTCACACACGGGAACACGAACATCCACCCTCTTCCAGTACATCTTTCCCATACACTCTCGCCTTCTCTCCCAACTCTCCATACCAGCTCTGTGTGTTCTTAACAGCCTGCACCACATGAATGCTCTGGGCCTCACATATTGCATACAAACACGTCCACAAAGCAAAAACACACACACACACACACACTCACCGTGCTTTCTCTCCTCACTGCTGGCCTGTGAGGAGTGTTAATCCTCTGTGCTCTCCTGGTGTGTCTAATACACGGTCGTGAGCCTCTCTCTGTCTCTCCTCTCTCTCTAAAATGCTTCTTGTCACAGAGCAGTAAGCTAGCATGAATGAAGCTAGCACTTCCTTAGCATTCCCTGCTTATCCCCCTCTTCTGGCCTGATCTACTTTCCCTTTCAAGCTGAGCTCGGCTGAATCCACTTCCTGGTTTTGCTTTGTGCTTAGCTGCCTTTTTTTCTTCACAACTTCCTGTTTCTACAGCTGGAGAATCTGGTTTATCAACAAACACACAGAGAGAGCGAGAGAGAGAGAGAGAGAGAGAGAGAGAGAGCGAGACAGAGAGAGAGAGAGAGAGATGTGCTGTAGGTGAAAGAATGTGTGCTATAGGCAAAGACAGAAAGAAGAAGAGTCTCCTTGAGGTGAGAGTAATGCAACTGACTGGCCATTAACTGCAAACGAGCAGCTTTTGACATTTTTCCATTATATATATAAAAAAACAAAGCCTGATGTGTTTTTATTCTTTGTCTTTCTTAATTTGTTTATTTATTGAAGTTCAGCCATGATGGCTCTGGTTGTATAGGGGAAAACAGACTCTCTTATGTACAATGTGGCTTTGTGTTCACACATGGCCTCGTGGACCTGATACCCGCTGAGAACATATCCCTCCTGGAGCAGCACAGAGACACGAGGGCTGCTGCTTTGGAGTGAACTCAGCATGTTCAGGGGATCTTTGCTGTGGATCTGCTAAATAACAGACTTCAAACCAAGTGCTGTTGTGTTATAGAGAAATATTATACATCAACCTTGGTTTTCTGATTTACATTTACAGTACATTCACAGTTATGGCATTGAGCAAATGAACTGATCCAACAGTGCTTTGTTGACAATGTTCATTACAAAACATTTTAGGATAGAAGTCTATATGTGTATAATACGTTAAAGAACTCACTGCATGCTGTTGGCTTGTTTTGTGGCCTTTCCTGTAGTGTTTTAACACAAAGAGAATTACTTCACACTTCATGTTAGTGGGGTCAAAGGGCACCAGCACATACAGCCATAGTTACCAGCCCTGTCTTTTCATTTCACATCTGTGCTTCCTGTTATGTCCTTAAAACCAAGAACAGTTCTACAATTGCCCTTGTCCACAGTGACCTGCTGCTGACATTTCACATATAAAAGTGTGTGTGTGTGTGTGTGTGTGTGAGAGAGAGAGAGAGAGAGAGAGAGCTGTCATCCCAGGTCAAACAGGGCTATGTGACAGACATCAGCTCATGCCTTGTGCAGGGATCAAAGTATCCATGGTGGTTAGTGCGCTGCTAACTGTAGCCATGGGTTAAGACAGCTCCGTCCCCTGAGATACCGAAGGAGGGTCGTCAGCTCAGACCATTACAGTCAAACTACTCATTATCTTATAATTCTACACATAGCCCCTTCCCTTCTGCTCATGCTCAAAGAATGTACTGTCAGCGTGGTTTACATTAGCTTGTCATCAGTAGTTAGCACTTCATTAGTAGTCACTAATGCACAACCTGTGATGCAAAATCTCAAGAAATTCCAGGTGCCAAGTTTCAGACCTTGAAAGGTGAATTCAATGACAAGTTACCTCATGCACTGTAAGTGAAGTTTTCCCCATATAACCCTGCACAGATAATTAGTCTGCACTGCATGTTGGCCATGGGCTGATTTTTTGAATAGAATAGGCTGATGTAATGATGTGATCACACTGTGAAAAAAAGATCCTCGTCATTGCTCCACACAGCTTCCCTCTGACACCGTGTGTGGAGCCATGCCACCAGCGCCCTGGCCTGGGTCCGGTTTTGGGGCTAGTCATGGAGTCTATACAGCCTTCTAGGATCCCTCACAGCCCCCCAAGTGCCTGACATATGCCAGAATCGTTCTGTTGTAGAAAAGTTACCACAGTAAATGGCTGACACACAAAGCTGCTTTATGTAACAGCTTTGAACACACACACTGCTCTTACATAACGGCTCTGAATGCACACACACACACTGCCCTTAAACACTGCACACGTAGCCCTATAGGGAAGCACCATCATGACATATATTTACTTGCAGTGCAAAGCTGCCGCTGTATCGCATTTTCAGACTGGATCAGCGTTAATGGCGTAATTCCTGCACTTTGAGCCTTGGCTGCCTCTGTACCTGACAGGGCTAAATAAGTCTTTTGATCAGGCATCCCGGGGCCAGGCCCCCTAATGTCTCCTGTCACATAGCAGAACTCATGTTAAAGCCTACAGTACCTGACAGCCCAATCTGTCTGAATGCGTATAGGTCTTGCCACATTTCTCAATGTGTAGTGTTTATGCCACAGATTATGAGAAATGCGAGTGTGAAGATAAAGAAAGGACTCAAGTAAAAAACTTTTTTCAGGCTTTTATAGGACATTTAAACAGGAATGACATGGAAAGGGTAATGATTTCGGCTACTCGGAGAGAAGAAATGTCCCAGATGAATATTTTATTGTAGAAATTATGCATGCATGTCTGTGAATAATCACTACACTGCTGAGTGGTGTGTGGAGTCATTGTAAAATCACTACACCTCTAAAAAAGAAAGGAAAGGCGCATAAAATCGTCTTATCAATAATCATCGCGGGGATCAAAGCAGACCTTTTAAAGCAATTTCTCATGTTTTCTCTGGTCTGGTCTCATGTTCTCTATGTGTCTGCCTCTCTTTCTGTCTCTCTCTCTCTCTCACTCTCAGACTGAGTGTCTGCCTCTTGGAGATGAGTCAGGCAGACCGTGAAGTGCGGTCTTCTGGAGCGTTATGACGGGGCTCTGAGGATGGGCGACGGCAGTAGATAACGCGCTGTGCGTGCGTGTGCCCTCGTCAGCCATGGCCTGTGAACTTCCACACCCTCTCGGCAGGGCTGTGCTGTAGCGCCGGCGGGGCGTCCGCACGCAACGGCCTGCTCCCGTGCGCACGACGACGTTACCGCCCGGCATGTCCCCCGGGAAACACAAACCTGCTCCTCGGTAGTGGGAGAAACCCGGGTCAGTACGCATGCGATGTTTCCGCCATTTTAGTTCCCTTTTCCGATTGATGCTGGGTACTACTTCTTCTTTAAGACATGATGCAGAGATTTGAATTTGGAAGGACACTGCTGGGAGAGAGCTGTCCTGCTGTCCTGCTGTCCTGCTGTCCTGCTCACGGCTCCTCCTGGAATCCGACACTGTTTAGTTGATGGAGGTAAGACGCTCTATTAAATATTGATTGTGAGGGTCGATAGAGAATTAGAAGAAATGCAGTTAGCAGCATCTTCAAGATGCTGACACTGCCTGACAGGCAGTTGGGCCAAACAATATTGCATTCATATGTTAAATTTTTTTTCTTTATTGCTCTCCGAGGCAAACCGCATCGCACCGTATAGGCGTTGTCAGGAAATTCTCTTGTATTCCTCTTTTTATGGGCGGACACTGGGAGAGGAGATGTAGCCCAAACACGGGCGGAGATATCCATCACGCTTCACCCGTCTGAGGAGTGTGGGAGAGGCGACATGGGGGCGTCCTTCCTGCGGTTCATGTCTGGTGAGCAGGGCCTGGCTCGCCACCGTCTGCTGCTGGGATGTATTATGCAGGACTCAGGCAGCGTAGGCCTGCGCCCAGCCTAGAGATTAACCGCCACCATCTCCCGTTTCATCTCCGCGTTTGTTGGCATGCAAAACAGTGCAGCTGTGTGAGATGCTTGGGCAGATAATGAGGGTGGGGGGGTGGGGGGGGGTCTGGTCTCCCACTGACACATAGATGGCACTGGGTTACACACACATTTCTCACGCTCCTCTGCCTGTCGTGCCTCCAAAACGCCAGTACGGCATCGTCTGCACATGGTGCACATTACAGGCACCGTGTTTTCGTCGTCGGTGCATTTGGGTGTGTTTTTGCCCGTGGGGTGTGTGTGTTGCAGCTGGAGCGGTTTGTGACGTCAGAGCACAGGACTGGAACCAGACCGTCTGCCCTCACCCCATAACAACAACACTCTTGTGTTTTCTCACTCCAAATGAGCTTTTACGTTTACATTCACAGCCTCTGCCAGACGTCCTTTTCCAGAGCGACTTACAGAAGTGCTTTGTATTCACTAACACACATATTCTCATATGACTCACCGCTCTGCGTGCCGCTGGTTAGCCCAGCTACAATGGTCTGGGACCAGTGCTGCAGCTTTCACGATAATATATGAGGTTCAGATTTGGGTAGACATAGCTGGTCTGGGATCAGCATGAAAAGACATGCGCCTACCTCCAGGAAGCCAGTGTTATGCCTGGACAGACAGTAGTGACATAGTGTGTCCACTGCCTGCTGTTGAACATGTCCATACCCCTCATGCACTGCCAGTCTGGTGAGAATACACATACACAGCCTCTTTACAGGCATCTAAGTATCAAACATTGTCTGGGGGGGGAGTGCTGGTTTGACTCAGGTGGAGGCCTTCAGTGCAGCTGTGGGGCTGTGTTTCCTGGAGTCCAGCTGGGGCACAGGTCCTCCTCACACCCTGCAGGGCCAGTCCAGCGTCCTGCCACCCTCACCAAGCCCTGACTGTGTATGCCCAGAGAACAGAGTGCAGGTGGGAGGAGCCTATTGGATTGTGACAGTGCTGGAAGAGCAATTACATCAACACAAGGTCAGTGCAAAGCAGAAAGCAGGTCTTCCATATCGACAAGGCAACAGCAGAAGGATTCAGTGTGTGTGTGTGTGTGTGTGTGTGTGTGTGTGTGTGTGAGGGGGGTTGTACAGGTGGAGAGCAGTGACTGAATTCCTTGCAATGGAAGAGATGCAGGGATAAAGAGTGCACCAGTCCCCTATGGCCTTCACACTTAGAGCCCAACAGATGCAGTGTAGTGTGGAGGGGACAACACACCACAGACTTACACTGTGTGTGTGTGTGTGTCAGGGAGAGAGAGAGAGACAGAGAGTAAGTATGTCTGTAATGAGCCTTGATTTATATTCCTAGAAGTTGATTGTAAACAGAGTGGATAAAGACAACATGGCCAGTGTTTTCCAGGACAGCTGGGGTCTGGGGTCTGGAACACAGTCCACAGAAACTACAGGTAGGTGTTTTTGTGTGTGTGTGTGTGTGTGTGTGTGTGTGTGGGTGTGTGTGTATGTTAACATGTATGTAACTATATTTGAGAAGAGAAAACTGCTAAAGCAGATTGTGTGATTATATGATGAACATCTGAAATAAATTGGGTTTTCT
Organism: Brachyhypopomus occidentalis; assembly: GCA_020368025.1. NCBI lineage: Eukaryota > Metazoa > Chordata > Actinopteri > Gymnotiformes > Hypopomidae > Brachyhypopomus > Brachyhypopomus occidentalis. The sequence goes on along the minus strand of JAGXOD010000004.1, from coordinate 5,038,972 downwards.
TTTTCTGTAGGGGATAATGAAATAATTCAAGCTCTCATATAATGTATTGCTGGGTGGTGTGAGCAGTGTGTCCCCCTGAAGCTGAAATGAAACCTGAAATAAAGATATGAAGTGAGAAAATGAGTTGTCGTTCAGGCAGGAGTAAGAGTGGCCGAGCTGATTTGCATGGTGCCTGCTTACCTGGAATCAGGACAGACAAGGACACAGGGGTGATGATAGTATCTGTCAGCCATAAAATTCAGGCCAGAAGGATAAAAGATTCCTTCTTTTTTAGAGTGCATGTGTGGACACCTGAAGATGAGTGTGTGTCTGCAGTTGGCTGAATTGTGAGTGTGTGTGTGTGTGTGTGTAAGAGAGAAAGACTTGAAAGTATCATGGCTACCGTTTACCTCCGCAACTCTGTAAAACAAAATAAAGTTTCCAGTTGTCCTTTGTGTATTTTTTTTCTGTGTATGTGTGTGTGTGATTCAGACAGACAGATTCAGATAGACAGATTCACCTACAGACAGAAAGTGAATGAACGAGGGAGACAGAGATAGAGAGAAAAACAGAAAGAGTGAACAAGAGGGAGACAGAGGGAGGGAGAGAGAGAGAGAGGTTGATATTGAGGTGTGTGTGTGAATAGTTTTTTTGTAAATTGAGTGCAGCAGATGTTACATTCTGCCCAGCATAGTGATCTATGAAGCTTTGCTATTTATATAGGGCACTGTTGGGTTGTGTGGTGGAGGGAGAGAGTGAGGGTTGGGCTGCCTGGTGGAGGGAGAGAGGGGTTGGGCTGCCTGGTGGAGGGAGAGAGTGAGGGTTGGGCTGTGTGGTGGAGGGAGAGAGTGAGGGTTGGGCTGCCTGGTGGAGGGAGAGAGTGAGGGTTGGGCTGCCTGGTGGAGGGAGAGAGTGAGGGTTGGGCTGCCTGGTGGAGGGAGAGAGTGAGGGTTGGGCTGCCTGGTGGAGGGAGAGAGTGAGGGTTGGGCTGCCTGGTGGGAGGGAGAGAGTGAGGGTTGGGCTGCCTGGTGGAGGGAGAGAGTGAGGGTTGGGCTGCCTGGTGGAGGGAGAGGGGGTTGGGATGTGTGGTGGAGGGAGGGCTGCCTGGTGGAGGGAGAGAGTGAGGGTTGGGCTGCCTGGTGGAGGGAGAGAGTGAGGGTTGGGCTGCCTGGTGGAGGGAGAGAGTGAGGGTTGGGCTGCCTGGTGGAGGAGAGGGAGAGGGTTGGGCTGAGGGTTGGGCTGCCTGGTGGAGGGAGAGAGTGAGGGTTGGGCTGCCTGGTGGAGGGAGAGAGTGAGGGTTGGGCTGGGCTGCCTGGTGGAGGGAGAGAGTGAGGGTTGGGCTGCCTGGTGGAGGGAGAGAGTGAGGGTTGGGCTGTGTGGTGGAGGGAGAGAGAGAGGGTTGGGCTGCCTGGAGAGAGGGAGAGAGGGAGAGAGTGAGGGTTGGGCTGCCTGGTGGAGGGAGAGAGTGAGGGTTGGGCTGCCTGGTGGAGGGAGAGAGTGAGGGAGAGAGTGAGGGTTGGGCTGCCTGGTGGAGGGAGAGAGTGAGGGTTGGGCTGCCTGGTGGAGGGAGAGAGTGAGGGTTGGGCTGCCTGGTGGAGGGAGAGAGTGAGGGTGAGGGAGAGTGAGGGTTGGGCTGCCTGGTGGAGGGAGAGAGTGAGGGTTGGGCTGCCTGGTGGTGGGGGAGAGAGTGAGGGTTGGGCTGCCTGGTGGAGGGAGAGAGAGGGTTGGGCTGCCTGGTGGAGGGAGAGAGTGAGGGTTGGGCTGCCTGGTGGAGGGAGAGAGTGAGGGGTGGGGCTGCCTGGTGGAGGGAGAGTGAGGGTTGGGCTGCCTGGTGGAGGGAGAGAGTGAGGGTTGGGCTGCCTGGTGGAGGGAGAGAGTGAGGGTTGGGATGTGTGGTGGAGGGAGAGAGTGAGGGTTGGGCTGCCTGGTGGAGGGAGAGAGTGAGGGTTGGGCTGCCTGGTGGAGGGAGAGAGTGAGGGTTGGGCTGCCTGGTGGAGGGAGAGAGTGAGGGTTGGGCTGCCTGGTGGAGGGAGAGAGGGTTGGGCTGCGTGGCGGAGGGAGAGAGAGGGGTGGGGCCTGGGTGGAGGGAGAGAGTGAGGGTTGGGCTGCCTGGTGGAGGGAGAGAGTGAGAGAGGGAGAGAGTGAGGGTTGGGCTGCCTGGTGGAGGGAGGGAGAGAGTGAGGGTTGGGCTGCCTGGTGGAGGGAGAGAGTGAGGGTTGGGCTGCCTGGGTGGAGGGAGAGAGTGAGGGTTGGGCTGCCTGGTGGAGGGAGAGAGTGAGGGTTGGGCTGCCTGGTGGAGGGAGAGTGAGGGTGTGGGAGGAGTTGGGCTGCCTGGTGGAGGGAGAGAGTGAGGGTTGGGCTGTGTGGTGGAGGGAGAGAGTTGAGGGAGAGAGTTGGGCTGCCTGGTGGAGGGAGAGAGTGAGGGTTGGGCTGCCTGGTGGAGGGAGAGAGTGAGGGTTGGGCTGCCTGGTGGAGGGAGAGAGTGAGGGTTGGGCTGCCTGGTGGAGGGAGAGAGTGAGGGTTGGGCTGTGTGGTGGAGGGAGAGAGTGAGGGTTGGGCTGCCTGGTGGAGGGAGAGAGTGAGGGTTGGGCTGCCTGGTGGAGGGAGAGAGTGAGAGGTGGGCTGCCTGGTGGAGGGAGAGAGTGAGGGTTGGGCTGCCTGGTGGAGGGAGAGAGTGAGGTTGGGCTGCCTGGTGGAGGGAGAGAGTGAGGGTTGGGCTGTGTGGTGGAGGGAGAGAGTGGGGGTTGGGCTGCCTGGTGGAGGGAGAGAGGCCTGGTGGAGGGAGGGTTGGGCTGCCTGGTGGAGGGAGAGAGTGAGGGTTGGGCTGCCTGGTGGAGGGAGAGAGTGAGGGTTGGGCTGTGTGGTGGAGGGAGAGAGTGAGGGTTGGGCTGCCTGGTGGAGGGAGAGAGAGGTTGGGCTGCCTGGTGGAGGGAGAGAGTGAGGGTTGGGCTGCCTGGTGGAGGGAGAGAGGGAGGGTTGGGCTGCCTGGTGGAGGGAGAGAGTGAGGGTTGGGCTGCCTGGTGGAGGGAGAGAGAGGGTGGGCTGCCTGGTGGAGGAGAGAGGGTTGGGCTGCCTGGTGGAGGGAGAGAGTGAGGGTTGGGCTGCCTGGTGGAGGGAGAGAGTGAGGGTTGGGCTGCCTGGGTGGAGGGAGAGAGTGAGGGTTGGGCTGCCTGGTGGAGGGAGAGAGTGAGGGTTGGGCTGTGTGGTGGAGGGAGAGAGGGTGAGGGCCTGGTGGGGGAGAGAGTGAGGGTGGGCTGTGGGTGGAGAGAGAGTGAGGGTTGGGCTGCGTGGTGGAGGGAGAGAGTGAGGGTTGGGCTGCCTGGTGGAGGGAGAGAGTGAGGGTTGGGCTGCCTGGTGGAGGGAGAGAGTGAGGGTGGGCGGGCTTGGGTGCCTGGTGGAGGGAGAGAGTGAGGGTTGGGCTGCCTGGTGGAGGGAGAGAGTGAGGGTTGGGCTGCCTGGTGGAGGGAGAGAGTGAGGGCTGGGCTGAAGGACAAATCAGAGAGCATGTGTGGTGGAGGGACATCCGTGTGGTGGAGGGAGAGAGTGAGGGTTGGGCCCTGGTGGACCAGAGCCCAGGGAGAGAGTGGTCCCTGGTGGAGGGAGAGACGGGGTTGGGCAGTAAATCAGACAGCACACATCCGTTGTCCCTGTCTGAGAGATGTTGGTATTTGCCTTTTTAAATTTGCTGTCACACCATACAATCAAAAAGTCGAAAAGCATCAGCGACAAGGCGTCTGGAAGACTGGCACGGAGTGGTGCGAGAGGACTTTTCAGGAGGCTGGGGTGTATATTGATTTGAGCTTGGATGCATCACAGTTTAAAGAGTTGAATTCGGCAGACACATTTCTTATGTGGGTGGCGTTGTGGAGACATCAGAAAGACGTCCTGCATTACTCAGCAGCACGGACAGAACAGAACGCAGCACACGTGGTTCCTCGTCTGTTTTTTACAGTAACCTCGGCAGAAAATAATAACAGATGGTTGAACACTGCATGTTAAACATTCTCTTTGTTTATTATAAATCAGCTCAAACGTTGGGAGCATTAAAACACAGTCTCATCACACACACACACACACACACACACACACACACACACACACTGTACTATATCCCTCTATTTACACTTCATAACAACCTTAAGGAACCTTGCTGCCACACTGTTGATGGAAATGACCCCTTGATCTGTGCATTAACCACATGCTTTAGTGTTACTGTGTGATATTAGCTGTTTAAAGTCAAATTCTGTAATGCTACTTTGTCCACATCAGGCTTGCACATGGGCCCTGAGTGGTCAGAAAATATTGCCAGTTGTAGGAAATCCCAGCCATGGCCCTGAAACATATTCCCTCAGCTTCTTTACATTCCCTCAGCTTCTTTACATTCCCTCAGCTTCTTTATGTTCCCTCAGCTTCATTACGTTCCCTCAGCTTCATTACGTTCCCTCAGCTTCATTACATTCCCTCAGCTTCATTACGTTTCCTCAGCTTCATTACATTCCCTCAGCTTCATTACATTCCCTCAGCTTCATTACGTTCCCTCAGCTTCATTACGTTCCCTCAGCTTCATTACGTTCCCTCAGCTTCATTACATTCCCTCAGCTTCATTACGTTCCCTCAGCTTCATTACATTCCCTCAGCTTCATTACGTTCCCTCAGCTTCATTACATTCCCTCAGCTTCATTACGTTCCCTCAGCTTCATTACGTTCCCTCAGCTTCATTACATTCCCTCAGCTTCATTACGTTCCCTCAGTTTCATTACATTCCCTCAGCTTCATTACGTTCCCTCAGCTTCATTACATTCCCTCAGCTTCATTACGTTCCCTCAGTTTCATTACATTCTCTCAGCTTCATTACATTCCCTCAGCTTCATTACATTCCCTCAGCTTCATTACGTTCCCTCAGCTTCATTACGTTCCCTCAGCTTCATTACGTTCCCTCAGTTTCATTACGTTCCCTCAGCTTCATTACGTTCCCTCAGTTTCATTACATTCCCTCAGCTTCATTACATTCCCTCAGCTTCATTACGTTCCCTCAGCTTCATTACGTTCCCTCAGCTTCATTACATTCCCTCAGCTTCATTTGTAAGCAAGGTGCCAGACTTTGAACGGACACTTTATCTATGCAGTACTGTGTTGCCAACAAAAATAGCAGAGGCAACAGAAAAGAGCAGAGAATGTGTTGGCCTCCCAGATGGGGGAGAAATGGACTGGTGGGGGGAAAGGGGGGGGGGGGGAGGGGGTGTTGTGGGGGGAGGGGGGCTGGGAACAAAAGCTTAGATTTGCTTTGAAGTAGCCCTATCACCTTCTCCTACACCCTGCTTACGCTTCAGCATGTCATAAATTGTAGTGGTGTGTGTGTGTGAGTGAGCATGTTTCAGAAATGCCTTTGCCAAATTAGGGCAGTATGAGTTACAGGAACACCTGGAAAAAGGAGGAGCAATGGCTACATAAATGACAGATTATACACGCACACTAAATCCCCTCTGAAACATATTCACTCAACACACACACACACACACATCTGTCATATGAGCCCTTTAGTGTGTGTTTATGCGCTTGTTCAAACACGCCGTCCAAGACGAGGTGAGCTTTAAGGAGACAGTGAGAGGATGAACCTTAAAGGGATCAGCTCGGTATCGTGCATGATGACGGCAGCGTGAAATCATGATTGACCACAGAGATCTCATGACTCTCATGACTCTCTTTTCTTCCCGGTAAAGAGAACAGAGAAGAGGAGGAGGAGAAGGGGAGAGATGGGGGTCGGGCCGAAGGTTATGTAAACATGACATAGATAAGGTCACACCCTGACTGTGGCTCGGTGACTAAAACACAGCCAGGGAACATTCAGGAAAACACATTGTCCAAACACACACACACACACACAGATGCAAATGCACACTGTGGAATCCCACAGTATCACGCCTCTGTCCTTCCCATATGAGCCAACATTCAAACTCCAGCAGGGCTTCAGGATTAATGGGAGAAGAAGAGATGAATTCCTACGCATCTACTCCAGAAGCTCAAGCTCCCAACAGCAGGGTCACAGCATTTATCTTTAGCACATGTGGGAGTGAGGAAGAGGAAGCCATAAAACGCATGCGAGGAAGTGAAGATAAAAATGGGCTAAAATTTCCCTGGTGACTACGGTGACAGCGGGCTCCACGCTGAGGTGCGGAGCTCAGAGGCGGCTCTGGGTCTTCAGCTCAGGGAGGATGTCTTTACGGTCCCCATGCTGGACTAGTCCTGACCGCCATGACACTATGCTCACCAGCTCTGTTACAACACAGGGAGAGAAAGAGAGAAAGAGTGAGAGAGAGAGAGAGAGAGAGAGAATGAGAGGCAGACAGAAAAGAGAGAGACAGAGAAAGAGAGAAAGCAAGATACGGAGGTGTCTGTTAAAGTGCCTGTGAAAAAAAAAGTATCTGGGAACATTTCACGCTACTCTGTGTGGTGTTGTCATGCCAACCAGCCTGTTGTCCTAAAGAGTATCAGCTCTTTGAGTCTTCCAGCTTCTGGAGCCGATATGTCCTGTCCTTCTGTCTCGATGTCTCAGCTGTGAGAGCATGTTTGTGTGTGTGTGTGTCATTTCACTTGTGTGTGCGGGTGTGTTTGTGTGCGTCGCTTCAGCTAAATTTCTCGCATTTCAAGTGAGACTAGGTGTTATGAGGAACGTTTTCTTCTTCACAGAATCAAAGGCTCCACTCACTATTGTGCCATAATTACTACGTGTCTCAGAGCAGAAGGAAAAAGACCTGTGAGGGACTGATGATTTAGAGTGATTCATTCCTCCTACTTCCTCGCTGCCAAACGCACTGAAAGCATCCTGACTGGGGGAACTTGAACACATGCCCGCCACTCTGCTTTGCATCTTGAATGGTCACGCAGACAAGCGAGCCCAGGGGAAGGGGGGTGTTCACTAGTGCTCCAAACCCCCCACCCCCTCGCCATCACTCCCCCAATAGCTCATCTCACAGCCAAACATGAGGGATAAGCGCATGAGTATTGGCAACCTCAGCTACCATATGCTGCTGAGTAACTGCTCTACTGTAACGGTGCGCTTGTAATCACCTTGCATGTAGCGGCGTGGTGGTTGTCATCACACGTCCTTGCCGAGTGTGCCAGATCCTCGCCCGGTGACTCCTGCCTTCTGATAGCATCAGCCTGCGGTGGAGCACAAAGCTCAATTTACATAGAAATGGCTGTATTAACATGGCCCTGTGTGAAATGGCAGGATTGCTGAAAGGAACTACTGAAAATACAGGTTCCTGGACCATTAAATGGCTTCAGCCAACAGGATAAAGGCAGAAGCCAATCAACCCTCCTTGTGAAATGTGTCAATCCTGCATGTTGAAGGCTTCAGCCGAAAGACTGCAGTGCATCCCGGCGCTGGTGGTCCAATCGATCGGTATCTGCATAAAACCACAGGTGGCGGTGAGTGCCAGAGGGCTGACCCAGAAGACAAACACACATTGTTTTTCCTTAGATTGTTTCTAGCAGTTTTGAAATATTTGCTCCAAGCTATCATATACACCACAGCACGCAGTAGCACAGAAGGATTCAGATGTTTAATGGAAATAAATGTTGCATGCATCTGAAAGCAAAAGATTCTCTCTCTCTCTCTCTCTCTCTCTCTCTCTCTCTCTCTCTACACACAATAGATGTTGACAGCACCTACTGTCGTGCATGAACGGTAGGTATTCATTGCATATGCATTCAGTATGATGGATGTGGAATTAATAGTACAGTTGAGGAGCTGGGGCAGGTTATAAATGGTGGAATGCTCAACCCCCCACTGCCTCTGTGGTAAACAAACATTACCACATGTCTGTCCTGCTACGCTGAAGTTCTTACCCAGCTCCTAAAGCCACAGCAGGACCTCTGCAGGACTTTTTCCATACTCACGTTCAAAAAAATAGACTTATATATTAAGTTAAACGTAATTCATAATCACAGATACTTTATGTAAAATTGCTTGTTCTTATTGCTCAGAACTGTTTTCTGTTGAGGTTTATTTTGCCACATGCTGTCTGTTGACAAAGCAATGTAAACAGAGAAAACAGGCCTTATTTCTGGAGGTGCATCTTTTATGAGTCTTTCAGAACTGCACACATGGATCAGCAAACTTCACCCTCAGGATTTACACTAATCCCACGAGTATGTCACACGCGGTTTGCTTTCCAAATCAATCAGGTGGAAGCAAACGGTGGAAATTCTGGACCAGAACCCATTTCTAAGCCTGCAACAGGATTCTAATGCATGACCTGTTGTCAAGCCTGGATAACTGACAGTTGATTTAAAGATATCAGACACTTTCATCATAATTATTCTGATTTTCCTTTAGGTAACATTGTGTTGAAACTGCACAACAAAAAAAATCAGAGTTAAAATGTTGGGTTTATTGATTATGTATTTATATAATGCTGAGTTTATTGATTATGTAGTTATGTAATTGCGTTTGAGAGAGACAGAAATAAATATAAAGTAGGCGGAGTGCTTCAAGTGATCAATCTCCACCAGGCAAATAAAATATCCCATTTTTCTTTCACTGAATCTGCGAAAGTAAGTGTCTGCCATGGTACCAGAACTTTGTGGAGATGTCTGACATTCCAAATGACCATCAGATTAGCCAGCCTGCCATCAGGTTAAGCAGGTATGGCCTGAGAGCATGTGAATCGGACGCCGTGTGCACAACATTCCCGTTGCAGTACATGTCGTTAAAGTAGCATGTGATCACGTATGCATGCAGGCAGCATTTGGCTAGCCACCATTAGTACGTAAAGCCTCCTGCCCGTCAGTGCTCAGGCCGTGACTAGAGATTACGTCCCCTGACTAGTTGGATGCTCTATAATCAAAGCTTTCATGCACAGAAAGCTTGTAATGGGCCTTCTCTGTTAAAGTGTATCCTTTATTTAGGTATCTTATTTGAGCACACACCACATTAGAAGCTTTAGATAAGAAAACAAAAAATATCCAAAAACTCCTAGTTTTCAGAACAGATTTTAATTGGTTTTCAATCATAGGACTTAATTACATCTAACAGTACTGTAAGCCTCATTTCAGACATGTCATTTTTGGGGCTTGAATGGTTTTAGCATTTGGTCTTAGGAGTCAGTATGTGCCTGTGGAGATTGAGCACTGTGTATTCTTGAAATGATCTTGTGTGCTTGAAATGATCAGCAAAGCTAATCAAACCCACACCCATTGGAAGCATTTCGGACCAAACAATGACTGAAGAGGCCAGATGCAAACCTCCCCGCCAACAGAGAATCCTCTGTAAACAGCTGGGTCGTCGGTGCTCCTGGAATGTGCTGTCCCACAGAGAGTGCATGCACGGATCCACCCTGGCTTCATCTGGAATGTCTGCAATGTGGGCGCCTCCCCCAGACTCCAGGCAAGCAGACAAGCGTCTGCGATTACCTACCGACTCACCTACAGGCATCCTGCTGATCTGGGACCAGCTTCAAAGGTTCTCTAGTAATGTTAATTGTGACAAGCTGAGCAGTGCAAGCTGGTTCTTGTTTAAAGAAATAGTCCCAAAGTCCCACCTGGAGCTGCTCAGGCTACCGTCTGTTGTTGACCTGAGAGCAATTTCCCAGGTTTCACTGATGGTGTTTTATAGTTTCAGTGAGGCCCGAATGAAACAGGTCCTAGATCAGCACTAATGGCCAGCTTTGCCCCAAGGCTGTCTTTATGCAAGACCCAGCTCCCACTGATGACATTAGAAGCAAGCAGAGGGGGTGCTGGGTCCTGCTGTTAGAACACCCAGGCCAGATGGATGGAGGGAGGCCACTGGCCTCTGCAGCGTCTGGGGGAGAGTGGGGTAAACAGGCCATGCCACACAGCGGGAGGGGCTTTGGGGACTGGCCTGTCGTAGGGCTGATTTAGGGGTGGAAGGAGTTCAGTTGGGGGATGTTTGTGTGGTTTTGTTCTGTGAGCCTCATGGTAACAGCAGGCACATTCGTGAACGGAGAAGTGAGCAAACCAGCATCAGAACAATGGCTTTGATTTGAGCTGGCAGTGTTATTAAGGCGGGCCTGTTAATGGGAACGATTTTCTCTTTAAAAACAGCTGATAAGAGGTATTGAGGAAAAATGCAACTTTTCTACTTTCCCATTTATACAGTGTAGCACGGATGCAAGGCTGATGTTCATGTTTATTTGAAAGAGAGTGTGTGTGCGTGTGCGTGTGTGTGTGTGCATGTGTATATGTATGTGTGCGTACGCAGCTGTGTCTGTGTTTGACTTGAACGTGCATGCCTCAGATTTGCTTTGTTTTTGCAATCCCTGGTATCTTGACTTTGGTAAATCTGACCGTTCTCCCGTTCAGGACCGATGTGTCGTAGAGAGAGATGCCCAGCACAGTATCCCATCTTACCCCTGAGACTCTTGCCTCAGCCTGTACACACCAGACTCTAGCCACACCCCCACATATGCACAACACCTCGGCAATCCACTTCCTAGAGCTGCATACAGTAGATCTGAGGTGCATCATGATGCTAAGTGGTAGCAAACCGGGGCCTAGCAGAGATCATTCAGGTGCTAAATACTGGGCAAGGCATCTGAAGCTCTTCCATGGCTGGTTAATCTTAAACTTTTGATATATCTGACAGAGCATTTTTATAAATCCTCACCCAGCCAGCATGGCTCGGGCGAAAGCCGTGAGGAAATCCACAAAGGTGCAAGTGTGTCCATCATAAGCTGAAACAGATGTGAGTATGGAGTGGGAAGCATTACCGTAGCTTTGATCTGTTCATCCCTGCACTGGTTTCAAAGAACATCCCTAAGCACTTCTCCCGCTCTGAAAACCAAGGTTATTACGGCCAACTTGTTAAGGGGAGCCCAAACTCACGCAAATCAATAAACATTTTAAGCAAATTAGCCTCATTCACAATACAGCTTGTAATAAAAGTGTAGGTGTGCACTGATAAGTGAACAAACACGAATGGGCCCTGAGAGTAAACGCTCTGTGTGCATAGGAGGACTCGACCCAGTTGTGAGCAGCTCCAATTAACATCACACACACTGAACTGGCAATTACAGCAGCCGCCCGTGCATAAGAACCAAGTTCTCTGAAGTTCACTCATTTCAAACCAATTGATCACAACTTGCGAACAGAAACTTTATTCGTTTTGAATCTCTAAATATTCTCTGTAGCATGGTGGAAACCAGTGGCACGGAAATAAAGGAACTAAGTGTATCTGGAACATCGAAAAGATTCTGGCTGCGATGGTCATGGAGAAGAAAGGAACCTTGTATGAAGTATGGAGGAGTGGGTTCAATGTTACTAGCTAAGAATGTGAGAATGTGTGCATGGCATTCCATTATCACAAAGGCCTGGTCTTAGTAAACGGAGAGAATCCTTCTCACAAGTCATCCACTCTGTTTGGGCTGGAAGCTGCCAGACCAGGGTTTCAATAGCCAGATGTCTGACTTAGTGAAGCACTTTGGATCCACTAAGTGTAACAGTGCATTCAAAATGACACACACTTATTTATTCATTTAATTTTAATAAAAATGAACTGGAATGTTATCACATAGTGTGATTTAAATTAGTTAAATAGAATTCAGATTTCACAAAACAAAATTCCACAACACACTTTCAGTTCAATATCACCATTTCAATAAGAACTGTCATTTAATTCAGAATTGTAAAGCTGTGAAGGAATGATAAAAAGTTATTTCAATTGCTGATTTCTTAAACAGTATGAATATTGCCATTTACCAATTTCTGCATTACAGTGATGCATGTGAGCATTTATTTTAAAGAACAAAGTGTTTGGCGATGAAATGGCGAGCGCTTGGTTGTCACGCTCCTGTTTGTTCAGTTGTAGGTTTGTTTCCCTCAGGTACATTTCCATAAATACCAAGAATGGCAGAAGCAGCGAACACCATCTACTGTGTCTGTGTTCAAGGACTGACTAGAGTTGGGCAGTTATTGTAATGCCAGATTAATTCTTTCACAAGCAATATGCTTTGTCTTTCTAGAACTCAAGGTTTTGACATTTGAAAACCAAAAGCAATGTTGTCTTATGGAAACTAATATACAAAACAAACGTTTCATTACACATTAAAGGTTCATCCCCACAGGAGGTAGTCCAGACAGATGTTCAAAAGTTACCGTGAACATAACTAATGACTTACATATTATCATGGTCACCTTAGTAACCAACTGTCCTTTTTCATAGTCTACCGATTTTGCGAAAGGGTCTACATGTGGAAACACTACTGACTGTATTTTCCTTTACAGTGCAATATGTGCTTGTACACTCTGTCAATTCTGTCCTGTAATATCCTTGCATGTTCCTCGGATAAAAAACCCAAATGGGCTGCCAAGGGTTCATTGTTCCGGTAGAGCTCATACAGACGTGTCCGCGTGTCCCGTTCCAGATGGAGGTCTGTGACGCGCTCAGCAGTCCTTCTCCTAAAAAGACACACGGACCTCAGCACGGAGCTGTGATATTTCTCCCACATATCCAACACGCGGTAACCGTGCACCAAGCCCGCCTCGTTGTCTATAAAAACGAGAGCACCGCGAGGCGTTTTGAGTAGGTTACTCGTGTCCCTCTCCATCACGTGTGTGTCCCACTGAAGGCTGAACAGATTACTGACTAGCCTGTCGAAGTTCGCTGTCAGGTAGTCGAATATAACGAGGTCGCTCCACTGCATTAGTTCAAGTAACTCTGCCTTTGTTTTGTTCCGCAGATCCTCTAGGTGCGGGTGCAGCACTTTGCTGTCTTGGCGAAGAGGTGCGGGCGTAACAACCCCAGTCAGGTTTGCTATCCACTCCGTTAGAGACACCACCTCTCTCCCTGACCACTGCAGGATATCAATCCTGCTCCTTACAGACGCCCATTGTTCACCGTCAACATTTAACTGGGCGAGAACAAGCGGCGGAATGTTCGTTATACCGAGCAGACCACCTAAATAATAGGACAAAGTTTCGCCCTGCACCTGGTCCGCGTTAATTCCGTAACGCACGCAAGCTTTGGTACCGTCAGAGAAAGTAGCCAACTGATTAGAAGTCCTACCGCAACCCGACTCCAAGGAAACAACACGGTTGCCCCTAGCCTGGTGTCTCCATGCCCGGGCATGCTCCTCGCTGAAGCCCACAGAAAGATGATCCTCTAGATTTTGACTCCAGAAAATATCGTCCTCGATAGCGTCAATTTTGCTGAGTCCTCTTTGAACCTTTACATCGACTGATTTAAAGTGGTTCACATTCACATCAACGTTATTTCTGTTACTGGTCGAGACGGTTTCAGTAATGTTGCGAACGTGTAATCTGTTAGTAAAGTACAATTTTTGTGCAGCTGGAACAGCAAGTAAGGCTCGAAAAGTTTTAGCTGAAAGGTCCGAAGATGGTCCAAGATAGGCGGGATTGGAACGATGCTCTTGAAAATCTCGTTTGTGTCTCTCCAGCCGTTTTTCCAACCTGCTCCAAAAGTACAGCACGCACGCACAAGTGCACAGAAAAAGCAGCGCCAGTAAGTTTGCCGAAATAGCTCTCATTTCTGACAGCTATCGGTCCATCCGCCTCTCAATGAACTGGCATTAAACTTCAGCAGTTTATTTTCCTATGCGTTGTTCATCCACGAAGCTACAACAAAATAGGATGCAGTAAAAACAGCATGTTTCGGTGGTACCCCCAGCGCGTGTTTCCAAGTGCAGTCCCGCCGCTATTACCAAATGGCTGTAGGGGCAAATATATTCTCATCTTCGCTCCGTTGAAATTCTTATCTTCGTCTGGAATTGGTCACAATCTTTTAAAAAATACATACATTTTCTTTCTTCATCTTACGTATTCGATTCTTTATATATTGGCCGCAAGCGGTCATTGCGCGATTTCTGTCCGTATCCTCATCCCTCTACCCGTTAGTGAGTTTGATTCGAGCTGCTCCGTTCTGAGAAAGACGCGGGGCGATTGGACACGTGACCGAAGAAGAAAGCTGGTAGGCGTATCGTGGGAAGTGGTGGATCCTACCGGCAGGTCGGTTGAAACTGCTTCGCCGAAAGGGTGGGATGGTCCGCTCCAGGCCTATTTGGACATGAGTCACACATAACGTCCGGTGATTATCTTGAAAAAGAACAAAATAGGAGCTTCATCCGATAAAGTACTATTACAATTTAACAAAATGCACAACGCTAATGAAAACAAATGTTTAAAATCATATTTTAATTAAAGAGAATAAAATCTTAAATTTAATTTTAAAATTAAAATTTGTTTTAAAGAATCTTTTGTCAAAATATACACTGCAAATTCAGTACCAGCCAAAAGTATGGAGAAACCTGACTTAATGTATGTTTTAAACCTACTGAACTAGGCCTAAGTTTGCTTCTAAGACAAATATAATTTGAGAAACGTGTTAGTGTGTATATGAATTCATTTTCAACACACACATACACACACACACACACACACACACTTTTAGATGCACCCTCAGCAAATAGTTTTCCTTCAGAGCTTTAGTTCCTCGCCCTACAAGTGGTCTGCATATGTGAGAAAGTCTTCAGGACTGATGGAGAGGAATAAAAGATGGCAGCCTCATGAAACTGGTTAAGGGAACGCAGAGAGCAAAGCTGCCGTCAGGATATAGGCTCCTTACTTCTATACACAGCAGAATCATGTATACATTATTTCATTGGTTTGATCCCTTCCATTTATTAAAATGTGGAAAATAGTGATAAACAAAACAAACAGAAGTGGTGTCCAAACTTCGTATTGCTCCTGTACATGATGATTTTGACCAATTTCACACCATCTTCACAATAGCTATCTATTTGCATTCATATTGATGAAAAAAAAACATTTATTTCCACAAGGTCATAAACACATTTGCAATAATGAACCTCTTTCCATCCTCGCATAATCTCTGGAAGTCTCATTCCATTGATTGAAGCATTGCGACATGTTAGAGCAAGACCTGGTCCCTTCCCTGAAATCTAAAACATTCCTGTGGATGTCAAAAAGCCATCATTATGCTCACTTTGCATGCAGGCTACAGTATATTTGTGAGGAGAGTATAGTGTAAGCCGGTTGGTCCTAGAGCTGGTGGGGCCTGTTTTGATTGACTAAGAACTCAACCTGTGCAAATACTAAAAATACATGCAGCACACAAATGGAAGCTAAAACTGTGTTCGTAATGCAAGTGTGCTGCCATCTCATGTCCATGTACTAAAGCCTGGGACTGATTTATTCAGATGAAATGTGTAATTTGTCCAATTTTCCAAAACTCATTCCAGTGTGCACCGAAGAAGAATCCTATTAAGTTAAATTCGGGAGCAGCAACGTGCCCTAGAGTTACAGCATCTGCTGCTGGCCTACTGTCTTTAAGGATGTAATGCAAGATTTCTAACCCACGGCCCAAAGTCCAATACAATGTCCTTCATTGCAAGTAATTTAAGGTCTGCATGAAAATCCAGTAAGGATTGCGCAATGGAGGAAGTGTGGCGTGTGGAGGTGTGTGCACGCATGAGATCCATTCTTACAAATCATATTAATCCAGCACAGAAAGACGACTTTGTGGAACAAATCAGTACCTGCTCTCGAATAAAAAGCATGGGCTTAAATAATAGAAAGGAAGCTCATATAATAGAAAGCACACTTCAAAAAAGATCTCTCCACATATTGAAGAAATGAATATAAATCAAGAAATATAATTTACGCAATGTAAAACATGATTTATTAAAAGAATATTAAGAATCAAGAGGTTTAGAAGATTATTCTCAATATTGCAAAAGCGATGTTTACACACAGAAGGTTGAGGCAATGACTCTCAACAATTTGGAAAGGAAAGAGAGTTTATGTATCTGACAGTAAATATCCAGAATAAACAGGATCCAAAGATCCTTACAGTTGAAAAGGAAAATGGCTGATAAGGATGGCAGATTCTAGTAGTACTTCCAGACCTCAGAGTAAATTAAAGGTACACCATAAAACTTGCATAAAAATGCGGTATGCTATGCACAAAAATATAATACATTCAAGTCAGTGAAATTCAGGGCAATAAATTTGGCTACAGAAAATAATTTATTGTATATTGATATGGAAGTAGCAGGTCTAACATTAGCCTTTATTTTTGAAACAGCCTTAAATTATTAAAATTGGAATTCTCCAAAAGTCTAGTGAAAGTCTTGACAGAAAAAGAGCTTCATAGAGCTTCACTTTTGGTTTAGACTAAAAATTCTGAGTCAGATTTTAGCTTCTTTTAGCTTTTATCTGTTCTCCCTTAACAGTACTAAAAGGGGACATATATAACAAGAATAGCTCAACCTAGTTCAACATAATTGAAATTGGCTGGAACATATAAGGAGGCTGAGTGTTTTATCTTAGGCAGTCCCACAGTTCCATTTTAAAAGTCCTCTACCAGAGAGCTGGAATTAATTAGTTCCGTAATTGGACATTTATGACACACACACACACACGCACACACACACATCTCATCAAACCCTTATTCTCACAAACGGTCAAGTAAGAATTTGAGTTTCTAATCAAAATCATTAGGATATTTTTCCAGTTTCTTGTTCACTGCAAGTCAGAAACAAACAGGAAGAACATCAGACAAATACACAGCCTGTAGTGTCTGAATGCAGATGGCACAGTCTCATTCACCTGACCCGTCCACCACATGGAATGTAAATCTTATAAGTGGAGTGCGGATGTAAACACACACACACACACGCACACACACAGACACACACACACACACACACACACACACACACACACACACACTCACACACACACGCACACACGTACGTCCGCACACACATTGGGACAACAGCTTCTTTATTGTCTGACATTATATAGTTCAGGGCTTTACAAGGTCAGTTCACAATCCAGTGAAAGTTCAGTAAGTCAAACAGGGGGCAGTAGAGAGCTCAGTACATGGAATGCTCCAGCCCAAACACAGCCTTCCTCACATATCAAGCATATCCATTTCCTGCCATGTGTCATCTGGAGGCCTGTCGTCGACAGGAGTGCCAGCCACATTCCTCACTTATTTTTGCCATAAACGTGTCTCTCCATTGCTCCTAGGAGACTCGTAAGAATGGCAAACCTCTCAGTTCTCCTCTCCATACCGAGTCCAGAGTCTTTTAGGGAACATAATTTGTACCCTGTGGCTGTTCACTTTAACCAGCCCAACCATAACAGGCTGTATAGTTTTGTTTGTTCTTATGTTGTAAATACTCCACATGCCCAGTAAGAGGCTGCCTTTAGCCCAGTGTCTTTCACTGTCGGCTGGGGTCTTTCAAAGTCACAGCTGGCCTGCTCACATTCTCACTGGGGTCTGGGGCTGTACACTAACCGGAATCCAATCACCTCACTCATGTGGTAAATGTACACGCATAAACCCATGCACACACACACAGACACACACATGCACACACACACACACACACACATGCACACACACAAACACTCATGAGTATGTGCACACACACACACACACACACATGCACACACACACACACACACACACACACACACACACACACACACACACACACACACACACACACACACACACACACACACACACACACACACACACACATGCACACACACACACACACACACACACACACACACACACACACATGCACACACACACACACACACACACACACACACACACACACACACACACAAGCACACACACAAACACTCATGAGTATGTGCACACAGACACACACACACACACACACCCCACACCCACACACACACACACACACACACACACACACACACACGAGTGCACTGGAGATGCAATAACTAGATACCGGATGCTGCGTTACTACCATCGAACACTAGAAGAAATTTTGGGCAATATGGATTCTCTGTGTGTGTGAGTGGGAGGGTGTGAGCAGGAGTATTGATGTGGGCAGTGTGTGAACGATCTGCTGCTTGTCCTTTATACCACAGGAGGATGGGAAGGTCCCCAGCTGCCTTTGGGCTTGTTCTCTTCTGTAGTCTCGCTCTTGTCTCGCCTTGCTCTCGTCTTGCCTTGCTGTCATCTATTGTCTTGTTCTTGTCTTGTCTTGTTGTCATCTATTGTCTTGTTCTTGTCTTGTCTTGTTGTCATCTATTGTCTTGTTCTTGTCTTGTCTAGCTCTAATCTATAGTCTTGCTCTTGTCTTGTCTTGCTCTCGTCTTGTCTTGCTCTCGTTTCGTCTTGCTCTCATCTCGCTTTGTTCTTGTCTCGTCTTGCTCTCATCTCACCTTTCGCTTGTCTCATCTTGTTCTTGTCTGTGGTCTTTTTCTCGTCTCGTCTTGCTCTCGTCTCGGCTTGCTCTTGTCTATGGTCTTTTTCTCGTCTCATCTTGCTCTCGCCTCGTCTTGCTCTCGTCTCGTCTTGCTCTCGCTATTGCTGTGGCCCTCAGCACTCCCTGGGCTGCCGCTTCTTCTTCTGACTGACTGCACCCACCCAGACCAGTGAGCAACGGCAGGTGCATCTAATGCATGGTCTTAACATGGTAGGGTGTTATGCTTTCATCAGCCTGACCATCATATTTGTATTCAGAACATGAAAAAAACCCACATTTGTCACATTAAAGCAAGGGGGAAATGGGCACCTTTGCAAAAAAGCATACACTGGGCAGGGTAACCTTCAACATCCTTGAATGTAGTGAATAGAACAGAATATAAAATAGGGACATTTTTCTATCTACATTTTAACAAAATTGGAAACAAAGACACGAGGGATAGATGTGGAGAGAGGATTTATGCATTCTCCCGTCATCATTTTGTTAACGTTTCTGACTTTACAGTAATATACATCGCATGTCAGGACTCAAAGTTGCAATCTCATTAAATGTGCAGCTCAGTTCGAGCTGCTGTGAAGCTGCATTTGGTGCAGGAAGATCAGCGCCGTTCTTTACACTAACTGCCAAATCCAGCCAGCTGGCAGGAGCCCCAGTAAACCCCAGCACGTCTACGCCATAATCTGGAGGGATCCTCAACACAAAAGTACATCCAAATCTTACCGCCTTCCATATTTAACACTGTTTTATTAGGCTGCCTTTGCCAGACTCTCAGAGGTCTTTGGTGTTCCATGATAAGGCAGCCCAGTTTTCAGAAATTATTAATAGCATTGGAGTTCAGTGCAGAGGCTGACCTTGGGTAATAGTCCTCTAGCCACATGGATGGAGAGGTTAAAGGGAAATGCTGGCAGACCTGGCCGTCTGATGAAACTGTCTTTATGTGCAGCAGCTAGGATTGTTTCCCCGTACACTCCTATCAGGTCCTGCTGGACACACAGCACAGCCGTGAATGCACTTGCTGATCATGTCTGTGAGCGGGACAAGTTGGTAGATGTACTTATAACCTCATTACGTTAAGAGCCCTCCGATCTCCCAGATTACTGGCCATCCACCAACGACTCTTAAACCCTGTATTAAACAATTTAGAAGTTCTGTCCTCCTTCACTAACTGTCTTACCAACGTAACTGAGATAAAATCTTTTATAACAGAACAGCATCTAACGAGAGACTTGCTAGGGTTGCACAAAAAAAGCGAAGCTCACGTGAAATGATTTTTCGCTCTGATGAGACGTCGCCACAGCCCACCCACGCGAGGCGGCGTTTGGGTCACGTGACCCGTTAGGACCAGTGCCCCCAGCACCTCCCTGTGCTCTCGCCAGCGACTGAAACAGCAAATGGAGGAGATGACAGAGCAGCTCCGAGGCCACGAGGACACACAAGCTCATGGCAAACGCGTGCGGCCACGCAGACTCAGACCCTTCAATGCCGATTACCTGGTGTCCCACTAACAGTTCCGTCACGATCGTGTTCAGCTGTATACAACTGGCAAATGGCTCCTCCATCCAAGATCTCACATGTAAAACTAAGGAGTAAAAATGAAGTGTGTGTTAGTACTCATCTACTGCCTCGGTAATGCGATTCATCTACCATTAACCCTCAGGTCAGGAGAGGCTATTCTCACTGCAGAATAAAGGCCCTTCACAGCGTCAGTAAGCGCTTTAACACTTTAACTTTAACTTTCTAGCTAAGCAAGTGCTTCAAAGGGAAAAATACAATCTAAGACTATTTTAACTCGAGAACGGTAACCTAACATTTTCCCCATGGAAGATAAGCGTGTCATGTCTCTTAATAGTCACACCAGTGAATATAGTCCCACCACTCAAAAGCAGGTCAGACCAAGCCATGTGTAGTCTGATCCAGTCTTGTGTGTCAGTGGGCCTGAGAAGAGGGTCAACATTAAACAGCATGGTGTCTGATCATCATGACAGAGCCCTCGTGTTAAACCAGGATAATGGCCTGAGGAACTGTTAAGGCACATAACACAGGGTGTGGTAACCTCAGTCCTACCAAGTATCATTGAAAATAACCAGGAACCTATTTTTTTCCTTTTGATATAAGTAAAATATATACAATATGCATTTAGCAATTGGAAAAACAGTGTATGTAATGTATTCATATGTATTCAGTAACTGTAT
Source organism: Brachyhypopomus occidentalis (assembly GCA_020368025.1). Classification (NCBI taxonomy): domain Eukaryota; kingdom Metazoa; phylum Chordata; class Actinopteri; order Gymnotiformes; family Hypopomidae; genus Brachyhypopomus; species Brachyhypopomus occidentalis. The sequence continues at coordinate 5,018,538 of JAGXOD010000004.1, read as the reverse complement.
TCAATCACAGACCAAATGTACAAGCAAAATGTGAACGCCAACAGTGAATACCAGGCTCATATAATATGTTCACACTTATATCTGAAGGATATCTGCTACATTCTAACGTCCTGCCTTACTAAGCACCCCCTCCCCCCATGTCTCAGAGCCTGTTTGAGAGATACATGTTACCCTGGCCAAAGATGCATCACAGCACACTGTGAGCGTTCACATTACACTCTTTAAGCAAGAGTGATCGCCACCATTAAGAACAAAGCCACCACAACTGAATTATTTAGAAAGCCAGGGGAAAATGGAGGGACACACAAACCAGCTGATGAGTTATAGAAGGTAGTTAGGACAGACACACACACACACACACACACACAGCATTGTGTCTCAGTGTTCACGCTATAATAAATTATACGGGCATATCAACCTCCCTCTTTAAAGGATAGACAAGTTGCTATGACGACTCTCCTTTTAAGATTCATGCAATTGGTCACTAACTGGTTCATCAACACTGGCTCTGCATCCCTGCACACAACCACCTCACACATCTCACACAAGCTCACAGCCTTCACTGTTGGACTAACTTCTGCAGGGCTCAAAATCCATCATCATAACCCTGTCCACTCGTTTCCTCTCACAGACAGAAGTACTGCTATTATTCCTCCTGATGACACACTTCATGCTCTCGGTAGAAGATGAACTTTTCCTGCTAATTCACAGCCACAAATCCTGTTACTAAACTCTATTTAAGAAACGACAGGTCTGCTTTCCCAAAAGGGCAACAGACGCCTTAGAACTCATCAGTGGTGGTGTAACAGCACCCTCTACAGGCTGTTAGGCAACAACATACTAAGCTGCCCTAAAGCCTTTGTCTAAATAGTACATTAATCCTGAAAAGTGATAAGCTGCATTTAACGAATACTAATGAATGCCAGAGCTGATAACACAAACATCTATTTAAATGAGCCTGCACTGGGGCTGAATGTAGCATCTCAGCACTATTCTTTAGTCCTGACCCTGGAAGCAGGGTACTAATTATTCTGTAGAGCTTAGATATGCCCTTGGGGCCTTTCACAACAGGATTTGTGTCTCTCATTTGCATACCCTACTTCTATTACATTGATGTGTTATGTGATTTTGGTTGTGTTTTTTTTCTCATTTAAGTTGGCATGCATTTAAATATAAATTAAATTTTAAAGTGACTTTTGAAAAACTGTTTTAGTCAAAGGATTCTGAGAGGTGAAATTGAACTGTAGTCTGTTGAATTGCATCACTGACATGGTAAATTACCCAGTGAAGTATCAGATTTTATTAGTAAAATGAACACTGTAAGCTAGATATTTTAGCTTACAGTGCAGAGGGCATCAGTTTCACTTTGGTGTCAAATGTAGTCAAGTTGCAAAGCACTATTCACATGGAATGACTGGTTCAGTTCGGCCCAATGTCTGCTGGGGTCATGACTGTGGAGGAATTAGATTCACTACAATATAGCTGGATGCGCAGGCCTAGACCCAGACACTAATACAGACACAACAGCCTGAAGCCATACATAAAGTCTCGATGTGAAACAGAGCAGAGAAGACCCCAGATAAGGGGCTGAGTGTGCAGGACAGGGCATCTTTCAGACCACTGTAAGATGAGCCCCATATAATGGTGCAGTGATCTGCCCCTGTAATACAGCCTCCTGCTGTGTTTTATGCTCTGACCTCAGAGAAAGACTTCAGTGTTTGGAGATGTGCAGATTAAATGTGCAAAAAGACCCACACGTGTGTGTAAGCAATTTCAAGATTATACTATATTTCAACATTATATAGGGGACATTATATAAGGGGTTTTGAGTTTCTCTGTAAAATAATATTATGCCACCGGTCAAGTGAATTGCAGGCTAGAGATACTTCCTCTCGTCACTAGGTACAGGTATCTGCTTTGCAGGGTTACTTGACAGAAATGCCATATAACAGGTCTACAGGATATTGCAGATGACCGAAGATTTACAACAAAAGCGTCCTGGAATATCCAATGTAAATGTGACAGTAGAAAGTGTGATGAAAGAAAGCTGCAGGGAAGCGTGAAAGGGGCGTGCATTCCTCAGAGAGAGAGAGAGAGAGAGAGGGAGAGAGGGAGAGAGAGGGAGCGAGAGGAGAGAGGGGGGAGAGAGGGAGAGAGAGAGGGAGAGAGAGGGAGAGGGGAGAGACAGAGAGGGAGAGAGCAAGAGAGGGAAAGAGGCAGAAAGAAAAAAGAGATAGGCAGACAGAAAAGAGAGAGAGACAGATAGACAGAGAGACATACAGAGGCACACAGAGAAAGAGATAGAGAGGTGTTGTTTCCATGCTTGGTCTTCCATCCAACCTGAAAAAGGCTATAAATCTGACCTTTTTAATGAAACCCCCACACAAGGCAGTGCAGGTGCTGTGTGATTGCAGTGCAGGTGCTTTAAGGCTGTGTGATTGCAGTGCAGGTGCTTTAAGGCTGTGTGATTGCAGTGCAGGTGCTTTAAGGCTGTGTGAGACACTGCAGCCACTGCTGTGACAGACGCTGTCCACTGTCCATCTATAGAAATCAAAGGCAAGCAAGAGTTTCTGGAAAGTTGGACACAAAAGCAGGTTTTAAAGGCATTTCATAAGTCACTTGAATCATTGAGTGCTTGTAGCTTCTCTATACATTTACCCAACCATGTTTATTTCCTGTGTTAAAAGATGTTTATGCATTTTCCTCAGTTTGACTGTGGTTAGGTCCGTATGACCACACAGTAAGAAGGAATGTAGGCATAATATAGTTTTCCACCACTGGAGGGTGCTTTGGACTGGTCAGTGAGTTGGGAAGCACATGAACAACCTTTCATAACGATTCATATGAAGTATATGACCTTTCATAACGATTCATATGAAGTATATGACCTTTCATAACGATTCATATGAAGTGTATGACCTTTCATAACGATTTATCTTTAGAAGTATATGGAGGAGCTTTTTCCTTGTTGATGTAGCACTGGCTGCACTGTGAAGCCTTTAGTGCTCTCTGGCACTGGGAGCATTTATAGTGCCCACAGATGAGTCGAAACAAACCCAAGTGTAGGTAAACATACCAACTACATATACACACACACACACACACACACACACACACACACACACACACACACACACACACACACACATATATATACACACACACATATACATATACACACGCACACATACATGCAGTATATTCACCTCTTTTGTGTTGAAAGAAAAAGCCTGAAAAAAATGCATGTAACATGGAAACTTTGTTGCCATGGAGAACCAAAACAAACTGAGTATGATGTTCCATTTGCCTCTGGCCAGCCTGCTGTGCATTCTTAAAAAATATGCACTGGGTTGCACACACACACACACACACACACACACACACACACAGTGATGAGTAAAGGCTAAAACCTTCAGAATGTCATAGCTGGTTAAGTTCAAGCAGGGTTTAGTCTCTCAGCAGAGGGGTTAAGGGACTTAGAGGCATTGCTGTGAGAAGGCTTGGCTCCACTGTGTAATTTATTCTGCACTGTGTGAGTGGAATGCGTGCATGGCCTGAGTTCTCCTGTGTGTGTGGAGTGTGTGATGTGTGTGTGTTTGTGTTTTGGGGGGGTGTGATGTGTGTGATGCGTGTGTGTTTTGGGGGTGTGTGATGTGTGTGTGTGTTTTGGGGGGGTGTGATGTGTGTGATGCGTGTGTGTGTGGGGCGTGTGATCTGTGTGTGTGGGGGGGGGGGGGTGTGTGTGTGTGTGTGAGGCGTGTGATGTGTGTGTGTGTGGGGGTGTGTGTGTGATGTGTGTGTGTGAGTGTGTGGGGCGTGTGATGTGTGTGTGTGTGTGTGGGGTGTGTGTGTGTGTGTGTGTGTGTGTGTGTGTGTGTGGGGTGTGTGTGTGTGTGTGTGTGTGTGTGTGGGGGGTGTGTGTGTGATGTGTGTGTGTGTGTGTGTGGGGCGTGTGATCTGTGTGTGTGGGGGGGGGGGCATGTGATGTGTGTGTGTGAGGCGTGTGATGTGTGTGTGTGGGGGTGTGTGTGTGATGTGTGTGTGTGTGTGTGGGGCGTGTGATGTGTGTGTGTGAGTGTGTGCGGCGTGCAATCTGTGCAGTGGATGGAAAATCTCAGAGCAGCCGCCTGCACTGTGGGCTTTTCCTCCCTGTCTGGTTCTGCCTCTGTGCTTTCCATTATCTGACGGCTATTTTCCGCCTGTGCTCCCCCATAGGACACCCAGCCATGAAGCCCTCTCAGGCCCCAGGAGAGCCCAGGCAGCAGACCCCTCCAGCTTCTGCATGGGCAGCTGCCCTTCACACCATGCTGGATCCAATAATAGCTGCTTCCAAAGGCAAGGGACTCATTTCTGCTGGTTTTCTATGTATGCTTTACAGTAATGAGTAGTGAAAATTATATAAATTATGCACAATTACTAATTTTCACTCTTTGTTTCCAGTTTACTTTCAGCATGCTTTCAGAATGTCTTTGTAGCATTCCAGTTTTATCCAGTATTGCCTCATTTACTTTTAAATTCTTTCACTCAATGAAAAACAACAAAAGAACCAGAGAATCAGATAACCGGAGGTGAGTCTGTTTATTTCTCCCACCAAACAGTATCACAAACACTTTAATCCAAATTCCCATGTAGTCTTGACTTCTGCTACACAGATTAAGTGCATCATGTATGATCAGTTAACTTGGTGAACCTACAGCTACGCCTATGTGGCTTAAATAACACAGACAGCGGATATACGTCTTAACGTAACTTAAAACTTTCTGTTTGAAGTGCAAATGCCTGGTATGTGCACCAAAACTGTACTATACAGTACAGTTATTTTAGCCATTGTTCAATTTAAGATTTAAGGCAGACAAAATTGCAGGTATTTGCCAGTATGTCTAGATCATTAGGCCTAAACTAAACTATGAGTTCCAGGGAACCACACTGTTAAAGTAATGGAACATGACTTCATCCAAGGCATGCTACAGCAGTCAGACTTGGATAAAACCATCAGCACGTGTATGGTTGCATGAGGCAAAGATGACAACTCTGTAGATGGTACAAAGATGACATCACAAGCCCTGTAAATGGTTCAAAGATGACATCACAAGCCCTGTAAATGGTTCAAAGATGACATCACAGGCCCTGTAGATGGTTCAAAGATGACATCACAAGCCCTGTAAATGGTTCAAAGATGACATCACAGGCCATGTAGATGGTTCAAAGATGACATCACAGGCCATGTAGATGGTTCAAAGATGACATCATAGGCTGTGTAGATAATAATAATAATCTTTATTTGTATAGCACCTTTCATGCATACAAATTTCATAGATGGTTCAAAGATGACATCACAGGCTCTGTAGATGGTTCAGAGATGACATCACAGGCCCTGTAGAAGGTTCAAAGATGATGCTCCACACCACACTACTTTTGTCCATCTTCAGCATATAATGTGATTTACATTTAGTCTTTTTTTGCCATAATGTAGTCATATGCTACTTTATTTTCCTCCATATGGACTCTTTTTACTGTGGCCATGGTAGTCTGATTACCATCTTTGTAACCTTAGTTAAAAGTCTTAGCTTCCCAGATATATCAAAGCAGGACTGGCCTGAATGAAGAGGCAAGATGTAAGGCTCCAGGATTTAGGATTCCATACCATTTTCAGCAAGGACACAGATATGGTGACATAAACGAAACAAATCTAATGCAGGTGAACTAGACAGAACTTGATGACCTCACAAATGGGATTGCAGTGCTTTTGGTCTTGCTTCTCCTCTATCCATCATAGAATTACTGTGGTTGATGGTTTGCTTGTAATGGACATCCTTTGGGATTAAGGCACATCACAGCCACCACATGCATTTTGCTGCCACATGTAACCTCTGGGAGAAATCACATTAGAACTGATAATGCGAGCAAAAACCTCGGCCTGAATGGAATACAGGTGATGATCAAATGCCTCTTTATCAATGGATCTGTGCACACTCTTCCATGGCCTAGTTCTGAAAAGGACTATTTCTGTCAGTCTTGTTCCATCATAGATATTTCCTTCATGCATACATTGAGTTATGCATACACTGTGTCCCAACAGTATCAAGGATTTATGTTAAGCACTTCTTGATCATAGCAACTTTACTAAACTCTGGGATGGATATAGGTTAAAAAAACACATATAAACACATATGACATTAGGAGCATATGTACAATGAAACTCTATATTGTCATGGGTGTACAACAAGCAAGAACAAAAGGATACGAATGCAAGTCTCCAACTGAAGAGTTTAATGAAATGAATGAAAACTGAACCGAACATAAAAGTGCATTAACGAGAACTACAGAAAGCCAATGTAACAATATTCCTGACTGACAATTGGGCAAAGAAACACAAAAGGCTTATAAAGGGTAGAACATAAAAACAAAACAGCCCCCAGGTGGTGTGACGAATGAGGGGGGCATGACGAGAAACCAAAACGTAGAGAATATGTGAAACAGAACATGAGAGCATAAACAAAAATCCATGTGGGATGCCACCACCATGTAACTACAGGCAGGGGGCACTGTCACATTATCCCCAAGCAAACACCAAGGTAATGACAAAGTAAAGGGAAGGAAGGAAAGGACTCAGGTGTGCCCACCTGGGCTTGGCCACGGAGAGTGCACTACCACCTGGAGCCCTGGGCATGGTGACTCCACACATCCCCAGAGCATGGTGACTAGCTCCAGGGAGATGGTCTGGCTTGCCGGTGGATGTGCTGATGCCGGGGTTGGACTTGCCGTTGCCGCGGGAGGACGTGCTGGTGCTGGCTCCTGCCTGGGGCTCATCATCTACACCGAAGGAACTGTGACTACTGGGCCGACGACTGCATGCAAGCACCTACAAGCACCTGGGAGATGGTCTGGCTCGCCGGTGGATGTACTGATGCCGGGGTTGGATGTACCATTGCCGTAAGGGGCGTGCTGATGCTGGCTCCTACCTGAGGTGCACCATTTGCACCGAAGGAACTGTGACTACAATACGGATACGGACTGGTGCTAACGGGCCGCCCAATGGAGGATGGGTTCCCTTTTGAGTCTTGGTCCTCCCAAGGTTTCTTCCTATTTCCCTGCCATCTTAGGGAGTTTTTCCTTGCCACTGTTGCCTTTGGCTTGCTCATTAGGGATCTGGACCCATACAATTTGTAAAGCTGCTTTGAGACAACATGTGTTGTAAAAAGCGCTATATAAATAAAATTGACTTGACTTGACTAGCCAGTGGGCCCCCTCTCTCTGACTAAGGAGTTGTTTCCCCAATGGGGACATCAAGGTTACTTCGTAGTGGGGATGAGAGTGGCACCCAGTTTCTTCAACAGGGCCTCTCTTGAGTTGATCATTTGTAACGGCAACCCCTTTCATTGCCTTTGTAGATTGGGTCCAGAGATGGTACCCCCTACACTGTCTGGGCTCCAATCTATGGACAGAGCATTGAAGCATTGCCCCTCTACGTCACCAGAGACACCTCTCCTCGACTGGGTGCAGAACTGGGGTTCTCTTGCATCAACTCCCTGCAATCACACCCTTGGTCCTCAGAGACACCTTCTGTCTGACGTGGCTCTTCTCCCTTATGCAGTGATTGGATCACAGCTTTCTCATTGGCTTGCATGAGGAAGCTAGCACGGGTTTCCTGAAATTGAGGTGGTAGTGGTGCTGACATGCCTGGCGAGCTTCAGGGAAACATCCTTACTTCCCAGGAGAACTCCAGGACGTCCCTGACAACTCAGAGAGCTCGAGGGCAGAGCGAATCCTCAACAAGTTGTGGGGAACACCACACTAGTGTGCCAGGCTGCCAAGTCTGCTGAAGAGAGAGAAGAGCCAATACAACAACAACACGCAGACAGACAAAAATGAAAAAAAGCAAACAAAAAGGAGGCAGCTCCTTCCAAAAATGGTTGGTCATTCTGTCACGACCATTCAAATGGAGGAGAATGCAAACACTAGGAAACATGAATCTCCAGCTGAAGACTGTAATGAAACTAACAAAAAACGAAACCAAACGTAAAAGTGCACTAACTAGAACTGAAGAAAGTGAAAGTACTAAGCGGCCCTACGGTTCTTAGTGCTTGGATGGTTTCTCTCCGAGCTCAGGATGCAGTGTCATACTGAACAACTTCCTTTATTTACCACAAAGTAATGGCTGTTTATTATGTCATTTAGACACACTGTCTGCCTCCTTGTTTACCTGCTGTGTCAGTGGGCATGAGCTCATTCAGGTGAGCACTGAGAAAGGGTGGAATGTATGCAAATGCAGAGTCTCTATGCAAATTGGGGACAATGGTTTATGAAGTGGTCCATGTCGATTCAGACTTAGAGGATGTTGGATGATGGATGGTGCTATAAACAACTCCCTGGTAATCCAGCTATAAGATCAGGATCAATATTTACATTTCCAGTATGCCTTGCTTTTATAGAAAGCTGGTCACCTGAGGAGTGGTTCTAAGGTTTTTTGCTCTTTAGATGGAACGTAATATGGATCTGCTCTGAATACGAAATATGAAAATGTGTGTCAGTACAATCACTGTGTGCTGAAAAGAGGACAAGCCTCCTCTGTCCTATGGCATAGCTGTGCAGGCAAACATACAGCCATGGAACATCAAAAGACCCAGCTGGGTTCTGCGACTATCAGGAAGGCCAGAGTCTGTCCTGTCATTCACAATAAACACCTAAGCAACTGAGCAAACACTGTGAAGCCATTGGAAGGTGAGGGGGGATGAAGAGAGGGATGAATCAGCATAAAATCCTGTTATTTTTGGATAAGCCTGTTGATATATGATCTCTGCACTGCTTGGAATCCTCCTTTCATTTTAAGCTGCTTATACTGTATTTGCATACACTGCACTGCCATATAAATAATGATACATATTTACCATTCAGATCTTATATAATGTCAGACTGTCACAGGCACAAAATGTGCAGGAAAAAAGGAAACAAATGCTTCCTTCTCGTCCCGACTCCTAGCAGAAGAGTGTAATGAAACGAGCGAAACACAAAACTCAAGTGACTAAAGAAGTCCAGTGGCATTTCAACGACAATCGCTCAATGCAACATACACGGAGTCATCAAATAGACATGATAACCGTAAGGTCGCGCGGGTAACTGAGGCACTACGCACACACCACCTGAGTGGGCCGTTGAGCCAAAACATAGAATATGTGCAACGGGAAACGAAACATAAGCAAAAGGCCACGTGGGACACCACCGCTGCCTGTTGGAGGCTGCTGTCTGCGGGACACCGTCACTACAGCTACGCTCACTCAGCTGTTAAATGACCTGCTCCATCAGTTTGCTCTGTGTTGTTTAATTGGCATCAAGATTCAATATCATCAATAAGCTATGTTGTCATTCCGCTTCTAGGTTCATATCACGAGTTCTCAGGTTCTCGGAAATGCTTTAGGAAGGAGGAGGGACCTGTTGTTTGGAGTAAAAGGTGCTTGTTAATATCGACTTTTTAAATTGTAATGATTGTTATTGTAGGATATGCGAGGTGTGTAAAGAGAAGGCAGGGCACACGCAAGAGTTAGATGGATGGAGTGTGTGTGAAGTGAGGTGATCTGGGGTCGGCAATCTGGGGGCGGATGCATTCAGCTGCAGTGTCACTAGTGCGGGGTGAAGAAGTGCTGTGGAGTTTTTTTAAAGGTGCATATGAACAGAGTGGAAAGTCTTATGGGGCTTGACTGTAACATGAAGCCAAGCCAGAGAGAGGGAAAGGGAGAGGGAGAGAAATAAGGAGAGAGAGAGAGAGGGAGAGAGGGAGAGAGAGAGAACAAAAGAAAGTATAAAAAAGAAAGAACAAGACTGGGGCATGAAGGTGCTTAGTGAAAGGGAAGAAAGCAGAGAGTCATGGTGGTTATTGGGGGGAGGGGGGGATGTAAAGAGAGGGAGAGAGGGTGTAAGAGGGAGGGTAAGAAAGAGAGGGGTGATGTCAAACCAGCTGAGCTCAGAAAGTAAACAGCGCTCCAGAGAGCAGCATGCCTTCAGCCGCACGGCAGCACGGGCAGCCTCAGGAGCCATGCCGCACACTCCCTCACAGCTCCCCGCTCTTCATCCGTCTACTCATCATCTTCCTCCTGGTGTCCCAAGGGCAGACTTGGCCATATGGTAAGTTCTGACTCAAGTCTGTCAGCTGGGACTGTCTCTTTTAAAGACACTATTTGTCCCAAGCCTTTGTTCTCTGAAAGGCAGCGTGTGCAAGCTTTTCTGTGCTTTATCTTATTCTCTGATTGTCAGAATGGATGACAGAAGACCTACAGTTTTACCCCTTAAATATTTCTTTCTTCATTTTTTGTTTCTATTTTTTCACTCAGCTTTTCCTTCTCCCTCACTCTCAGCCTTCTGGCAATGACATTGCATCCTTTTTTTTTTGTTGTTTCTTACTTGCATTGATAACTACCGTTGATAACTATGGAAACTAAACATTGTCCGTAAACAAGGATGAACTTTTGAAAAGAGTGATATCCTCCTACGATGACCCCAGATTCCATTGTCCTCGTACAAAGACCAGGGTTCCCATGAGGACTGCGTCTGTCTTGGATTTGAGGTTGTTGTTGTTGTTGCTTTCGATGACTCAGGAGTATAAATGGACGGGGTCTCTGCTGGGCTCCTGGTGTGGAGCCTTGTCTCTCTCTGGCCGGGCTGAGGAGGGGCTGCTCAGAATTTTGCCTTGTTTGTAGCTGCTATATTTCTTTCCCCTTAGTCACACTTGAGCAGTTGGGGCATATTCGAGAACAAGTGGAAAATATTTACTCAAGTCAGACTTGGGGCATTCCTGACAAAACAAAGTGATTAAGGAGTCATGAGTTGCTCTGGAGTAATCCCTGCCAATTCCCTCTGCGGTAATGTTTTGAGGAAACCACCTCTCCCTGCCTTCGTGTAGCTGTTATTATGTATTCATGTTGCAGTGTGTTGCACCACTACACCAAAAGTGCTGGACGTACACACAGATGGTCAGGGCACTGGGTGAATCTGCGTTGTTAGGTGTCTTCCCTAGAAGTGTAATTCAGTAAAACCTGTTTCCATTCTCCCTTCATTAAGAATTGTTTATAAGTATTAAATGTGTGGACATGCTGGATGGTTATGCTTGTATTTCTGCAAAAATGTCATTTTCCCTTTTCAAGAATATACATCATCTTGTAAAAAGGATGTTGAACCTGCATGTTGATTAGGTGTGGATCTATTACAGACACTTACCCTCGGGGATGGTTTAAAATCACTGTGTACATTAGATTCATTGAAACTCTATATGTAATTACATGGGTGAAAGAGAAGCAATGAATGTCTGAGTGGCGAGTGTAATCACTCTCATGGCTGGCTGATGGCTCAGTGATGCGGTCAGGGTGAAGCGTAGCAGGGGCCGTGCGTGTGGAAAAGGCTTCTGCATATAAACACAAGCCTAAAACGATTAGTCAGCATAGGTCCATCAGCCATCTGAGGAACTCCTCTCATATGAAGAGAATCAGGAGGTTATAATCAACTCTACTGTGCTGTTGCTGTTTTTTTTTTACCATACTTATTGATCTGAGAGCTGTTCTGTGGTTTCTCTTATAATGGTGGATATTAGAACTTTAGAAAGTGCCACTGGTCTTAGATCAGTCTTAAAGGGGAACTTCAAATATGAGTTCATCAAGTTGTCTAAACATTCTTTCCTGTTGATTTCAGGGATCTCCCTACACCACAGTCCCTATGGACATCTTTCTTATTTCTGAGATTCTTTTAACTTTCTAGGCAGTACTACTTATTCGATTTATTTGGGCTGGACCCTTAAGTTATCATTGCGGGTGGGGGATCAGTGGGTGGGGGGACACACAGGCCAGGGTCAAACAAGGAGACAGTGAAAAACACATTTAGGAAAGTCATGTTCATCTCATAGTTATGCCTTTGCCCATGTGCTAATATGTATAAGAGAGGCAAGGGACCCAGCATGGACACATTTCAGGCTGCACATGACCTACATTAAACGCACCCCTTAGCAAAGCAGACTGAACATATGTTGGTGTCACTGTGTCAAAGATGTCTAAATTGGTCTGTGGTTTCCTTTTGGAATGCGGATGGAGGTATATTTAGAGCATTGTGCGTGCGGGTTGTCAAGACATGGAGATACACAGAGATACACTGTATGTGTACTTGTGTGTGTGCACGTGTGTGTGTGTATACATGTACATGCTGTGACCATGGCAATGCCCATAGAAACCCAGAGGAGTTTCCTGTTCCATGACTGCTAAATCACTCAGGCAGTGCTCCTGGAACAGAGGAAAGAGAGCAGTGCTCCTGGAACAGAGGGAGGAGAGCAGTGCTCCTGGAGCAGAGGGAGGAGAGCAGTGCTCCTGGAACAGAGGGAGGAGAGCAGTGCTCCTGGAACAGAGGAAAGAGAGCAGTGCTCCTGGAACAGAGGGAGGAGAGCAGTGCTCCTGGAGCAGAGGGAGGAGAGCAGTGCTCCTGGAACAGAGGGAGGAGAGCAGTGCTCCTGGAGCAGAGGGAGGAGAGCAGTGCTCCTGGAGCAAAGGGAGGAGAGCAGTGCTCCTGGAACAGAGGAAAGAGAGCAGTGCTCCTGGAGCAGAGGGAGGAGAGCAGTGCTCCTGGAACAGAGGAAAGAGAGCAGTGCTCCTGGAGCAGAGGGAGGAGAGCAGTGCTCCTGGAGCAGAGGGAGGAGAGCAGTGCTCCTGGAGCAGAGGGAGGAGGAGGAAGCAGAGGGAGGAGAGCAGTGCTCCTGGAGCAGAGGGAGGAGAGCAGTGCTCCTGGAACAGAGGGAGGAGAGCAGTGCTCCTGGAACAGAGGAAAGAGAGCAGTGCTCCTGGAGCAGAGGGAGGAGAGCAGTGCTCCTGGAACAGAGGGAGGAGAGCAGTGCTCCTGGAGCAGAGGGAGGAGAGCAGTGCTCCTGGAGCAGAGGGAGGAGAGCAGTGCTCCTGGAGCAGAGGGAGGAGAGCAGTGCTCCTGGAACAGAGGGAGGAGAGCAGTGCTCCTGGAGCAGAGGGAGGAGAGCAGTGCTCCTGGAACAGAGGGAGGGGAGCAGTGCTCCTGGAGCAAAGGGAGGAGAGCAGTGCTCCTGGAACAGAGGAAAGAGAGCAGTGCTCCTGGAACAGAGGAAAGAGAGCAGTGCTCCTGGAACAGAGGAAAGAGAGCAGTGCTCCTGGAGCAGAGGGAGGAGAGCAGTGCTCCTGGAGCAGAGGGAGGAGAGCAGTGCTCCTGGAACAGAGGGAGGAGAGCAGTGCTCCTGGAGCAGAGGGAGGAGAGCAGTGCTCCTGGAGCAGAGGGAGGAGAGCAGTGCTCCTGGAGCAGAGGGAGGAGAGCAGTGCTCCTGGAGCAGAGGGAGGAGAGCAGTGCTCCTGGAACAGAGGGAGGAGAGCAGTGCTCCTGGAGCAGAGGGAGGAGAGCAGTGCTCCTGGAACAGAGGAAAGAGAGCAGTGCTCCTGGAGCAGAGGGAGGAGAGCAGTGCTCCTGGAGCAGAGGGAGGAGAGCAGTGCTCCTGGAGCAGAGGGAGGAGAGCAGTGCTCCTGGAGCAGAGGGAGGAGAGCAGTGCTCCTGGAGCAGAGGGAGGAGAGCAGTGCTCCTAAAGCAGGCCCCAGGAGGCCCACCAAGCTGGCTACAATCGTGTGATCCAAACACCACAGGCAGTACAGCAGAGGGATGCATAGTAGAGGCTTTGTGTCACATGAATGCTGCTGACACAGCGAATGAGCAGCTGCGAGCTTCACACAGCATCCGTGATGCATCAGACTGGCAGGGAGCTCATCGTCCATGATATAAACAGCAGCACACGGCACGGCAGCCGAGTTCCGCGGGACCTCTGAAGCTCAGAGCAGCATTCTTGTAGCATGAGTGCCTGCGCTCTCGCCTTCTTGGCAGCCCGCTGGGCTCCACGGTCATCCTGGGACAGCTCGACAGAGGAGAAATGGATGAGACTAAGTGTGAGCTCAGATGAAACACAGAACGGACATGAAAACGGACGGCTGCACCGCTTAGATGGTCTCAGTCTTAAATCAGAGGTCCACTAAACAAAGCCATTTGTTCACAGGTTCAAGTAGAGAATTGCATATGGATTTCCAGATGTTGCATTCATGACTAGTGCGTTGTCTTTTGACTGGTGCTCAACCAAACATATAAAATATATTGATTCTACCAGTCCAGATGTTAGTACTGGTTCAAGCACATGCAATAAAACAACATGCTGTGTGGCTATGACTCTCATGTGAAGTGGAAATGATTTTGCACATTTTGTTTGTTAGATTAGTGATAGGGACAATTTTAACCCCTTTCGTTTTGGCTGAAGTCACAACATATATACCAAAGTTCAATGTCTGTAGTGAGATCATGTGATTTACCTGTGATCATAGATGACTTCAGTGCTTCTCATCTGGGGGATCCCTGGGCGTTGTTCCTGGGCATGATGTCAGTGTCTGGATGCGTTTCAGAGCTGAGTCAGGATCCCAAACACACAGTTTCCAAATGTAATAGTGACGGGAGGAACCATGGCACATGTACAACACAGACGTCCTGTGAGCACATGCCCATTGTACCGGATCTCCACTCATTTTGGCTGTGTCTCATATTCTGGATCTCCCTTCAATTTGGCTGTCTCATATCCTGGATCTCCCCTCATTTTGGCTGTGTCTCATATTCTGGATATCCCCTCACTTTAGCCGTGTTCCATATTCTGGATATCCCCTCACATTAGCCGTGTTCCATATTCTGGATATCCCCTCACATTAGCCGTGTTCCATATTCTGGATATCCCCTCACATTAGCCGTGTCCCATATCCTGGATCTCCCCTCACTTTGGCTATGTCTCATATCCTGGATCTCCCCTCACTTTGGCTGTGTCTCATATTCTGGATCTCCCCCTCACTTTGGCTGTGTCCCATATCCTGGATCTCCCCCTCACTTTGGCTGTGTCCCATATCCTGGATCTCCCCTCACTTTGGCTGTGTCCCATATCCTGGATCTCCCCTCACTTTGGCTGTGTCTCATATCCTGGATCTCCCCTCACTTTAGCTGTGTCCCATATCCTGGATCTCCCCTCACTTCGGCTGTGTCCCATATCCTGGATCTCCCCTCACTTTGGCTGTGTCTCATATCCTGGATCTCCCCCTCACTTTAGCTGTCCCATATCCTGGATCTCCCCTCACTTTGGCTGTGTCTCATATCCTGGATCTCCCCTCACTTTAGCTGTGTCTCATATCCTGGATCTCCCCTCACTTTAGCTGTGTCTCATATCCTGGATCTCCCCTCACTTCGGCTGTGTCCCATATCCTGGATCTCCCCTCACTTTAGCTGTGTCTCATATCCTGGATCTCCCCTCACTTTAGCTGTGTCCCATATTCTGGATCTCCCCTCACTTTGGCTGTGTCTCATATCCTGGATCTCCCCTCACTTTAGCTGTGTCTCATATCCTGGATCTCCCTTCAATTTGGCTTTGTCTCATATCCTGGATCTCCCCTCATTTTGGCTGTGTCTCATATTTTGGATCTCCCCCTCACTTTGGCTGTGTCCCATATCCTGGATCTCCCCTCACTTTGGCTGTGTCCCATATCCTGGATCTCCCCTCACATTGGCTGTGTCCCATATCCTGGATCTCCCCTCACATTGGCTGTGTCCCATATCCTGGATCTCCCTCCCTTTGGCTGTGTCCCATATCCTGGATCTCCCCCTCACTTTGGCTGTGTCCCATATGGAGAGGTAGGGGCTGTCACAGCAGTGGCAGCACTTCTTTCCCTCTCCTGCTTCTGTCCGGTTATTTCCATGTAAAACACAGCGCACACATGGGATGGAAAAAGCAAGTCCATGTTACATAACAAGGCAGGACAGAACACAGGCCACTCAGCTGCACTAAGATCACCTGGAGCTTGTTAGAACTGCATTGGGTTGGGGGGGGGTGCAAGGCATCAAGGC
This sequence comes from Brachyhypopomus occidentalis, assembly GCA_020368025.1. NCBI lineage: Eukaryota > Metazoa > Chordata > Actinopteri > Gymnotiformes > Hypopomidae > Brachyhypopomus > Brachyhypopomus occidentalis. Next base: position 5,002,635 of record JAGXOD010000004.1, on the reverse strand, counting down.
ATATATGTATATGTGTATGTGTGTGTGTGTGTGTGTGTGTGTGTGTGTGTATTGAAAGAATGAAAAGACACTGTAATGCCCAGTGTGGTTGTATATGAATTACATTAAATGAAAGTCAGCATTAAGAGCTAAGAACATTAAGCTCTTAGTTATGGAAACTAGATTAATATAAGAGCAAAAATAATATGTATGAATGTATGAATGACACTTGATACGTTCAACAAAGGCTACAAGAAATCAGATTGTGCTGAATGTAAAGCCAACACTGATAGGATAAATTCAGAATTCATTTTTTTTGCCACAAACCTAAGTGTGGATGTGGTAGAAGCTGTTTTTCTCTTCCATATATGGTGAATGATCATTTGGCATGTTTTAGCAAAGTCAAGTCCAAAGTGTTTTCTGACTTATTTTCCCCCCAAACACTTTTCCAATTAGGCTGTCAAGTAATGCCTACACACAAAACTCATTTGTGGAACATTAGGAGCAAAAGGAGCGCACACAAAAATGCAAGCACACACACGCATGAAAAAAAATATAAAAATGCAAACACAAATACACGTGTGTGCCCACAAAAATGTGAGCACACGTACGCACGCGTGCTCCTGGAGTTCACACTCAGGAACTCCTCTCTGCTTGTAAAAGCAGCCAGTAAATTTGAGCTGTGGAATCCGTATGAGTTTTGCAGGTGTTGTGTGAATGTCTGGGTGAGGGGCGGCGTGTCACTGGTGAAGAGGCCACTGGAGAGGGTTTGTCTCCTCCCAGACCTGAAAGCTAACCATTACAGCAAGAACCACATGCCTGGTCATGGCTAGGAGAACTGAATGATGACCCTGCTTTTAAGAGCCTGTATGCATTCCTGTGGTCATTGCAATGCTGTGCTTACAGGAAAATGTATCTTTAGCGAGCATGGGTAATCTACTTTACCCGATAAGAACTGTGGCCAATCAGGGCCTGGGAGCAGCACCCATTCACACTAGGGCTTCACCACTTATTCGCCACTAAAGGAATGTTTTGCTGCTCTTGCCATGGTAGTTATGATCTTGCTAGGAGAAGGTGATTAGCTTAATGCGCTGTGTTTACTCATTACAAGGATGCTTGGAATGATTAGCCTTTATGATTGTGTGATGAACATAAATGCAAGAGACAACAACATGTTGTAACCCTAATGTAATGACAGATGTACCCATGAAGACTTGGAACTAGAGACTAATAAAACCTATATTTTTATTTTAAGCTCTTCATGGTGCACAGATGTCCCGTAAATCTTTGGTGGAATGGGTGCACAGCTGTACAGCTTGATCAGGAGTCATTGAAGCCACCAGGAGTTCCTTCAGGTTACCAGTTCCGTATGACTCGTGTCTTCTCTATACAGCCCCATGTACCAGGTCAAATCCATAGGGTGCACTTTCATGAATGACTTCAGTAGGATGACTGTCTTGCAGGCAGTTTGCATTTTCACCACTGGATCGGTTTTTTGGACAACTTGTAAAACTCGGTAACATAAGTGTAATGGCCTATGAAGTGCTCACAAACATACAGGGTGTGGAGCTCTTTTCCAAGGGTCTGAAGAGTGGTTCAGATATTGTTATATGCTCAAAGGATGTCTTAACACCAAGGCTGGATCTGATACATGAACGTCAGCCAATCAATCATACTTAAGATAATGATTAAAGGCTCATTTATACTACCTGAGCCTGGGCAAATGGTTTACAGCATCTACGACAATAGTTTTTATATTCCTATAACATTTTTTATAAGCCTATAAATAGTGTAGTTATGCATCTTAATTTGTCAGTAGAATACTGATCACAGCTTGTGTAGTACAATAACAGTAGTTGTAGCATTAATGTCTGGGCAGCAACTGTACAGCAAATCTACAGCAATTTTTTTTTTTGCTACAGAACAAATAGACCTTAAGTAGACCTTTCTCACAGGACAAACGCTAACACATGACCATCTTGCAACCACAGCTTATTGGCTAACTACTTGGGGGCCATATTTGGTTCTCTTCCAACAGAGAGGGGTCTGCTGTGTTTCTAGGACCACAGACCTTACCATTCCAGCTGGGATGCATTGTGGTCACAGTGTATTGATGACTAGGAGAAAAAAGGACAATATAGTTACATACAGTAAATGCAACAATTAATCAACTTTATGGTCCTTTCATAAGATGATGATGTCAGTACTCTGAGGATCTACTTCATGCTTTGGTTCCCCACAAACAAACATCAGATCCCAGAAGGCACTTTGCCTTTCATCTGGCTGTCAAATACAGGGATTTGTGAGGTGTTTTTTTCTTTTGTTTAGTATACACAGATTATTTCAAATTAATTTTTAAATTGCTTTTCTTCCATGTATATATCATGTATGATTAATATGGATCATACACTCCCAATATGACTTGACTGACAAACTAGTGAACCATAAAAATTCTATCTATATAAATGTTTATGTGGGTAGAAATATAGGCCACTTAGCTGACTGTCACTTTTGAAATCCCTGACTATTTTCTAAGCATTAAGTGTTCTAGGTGTTTTCTGCAGCGTGGAGAGTTCTGCACCTTACACTCTGGGAGAAGAGCCCGGGACAGGGGAGAGTACAGGAGGACACGTCAGCCAGCACACGTCAGCCAGCACACGTCAGCCAGCACACGTCACCAGCACACGTCACCAGCACACGTCACCAGCACACGTCAGCCAGCACACGTCACCAGCACACGTCACCAGCACACGTCACCAGCACACGTCAGCCAGCACACGCCACCAGCACACGTCACCCAGCCAGCACCAGCCCACGTCAGCCAGCACACGTCAGCCAGCACACACGTCAGCCAGCACACGTCAGCCAGCACACGTCACCAGCACACGTCACCAGCACACGTCAGCCAGCACACGTCACCAGCACACGTCAGCCAGCACACGTCACCAGCACACGTCACCAGCACACGTCAGCCAGCACACGTCAGCAGACACAAACAGCTTGATCCAGAGGAAATGCTTCACGTGACTTTAACAGTTCCTATGAGCCCTACCAAGTTTCCAATGCTTTCAATACAGACACTCACATGCACAAATATCAAAGGGATATTCACCAGCCAGTCAGCATGGACCTGTGGTCAGTAAAGAGTGTTTGATATTTTGCTGTAAGGCAAATGTGTGGAATTGACTATGGCTGAACTGTGTGATTTTATGTTCAGTAAGTAAAGTGTCACACCACTGAATGTCATTGGCCTATAAACAAATGACCAGCCAATTTCTTTCTCTTTTCATAACCAGTCCAAGAATACTTGAAGGGTTTTCACTTTGTCAAGGAAACCCACAAAAATGTTGGGCTTTTTAAAGTCAAACACTGAAAGAGAACACAAATTATGTCAAAAGTTTTCAAGAAAGAATATGAAACATGTTCACCAAGTAACTGTAGTATGAAGCTTGTATCCCAACTCCTCACATATACATTAGACAAACAGTATGTAAATACTGCATCCTACATGATCTAATACATACAGCATATGACTAGCTTTTTTTATATGACTAGTTCATTTATTACATTGTGTACACTTTGTTAAGTCTTTTCTCAGTTACACAAAAATACCTGAACTGTAGGGCTGCAGTACAGCCAATGATCCGTTTCATAACGAAACCACCGCACAGTACAGAATGTCATCCAATTAACACATTTACCAAAAAGACGAATTTACAGGTCATACCACGGCGAGATTACTGCAGCATGACACACGGAGATGGCTGGACGTGTGAGTGGCGCTCTGGACGTCAGTCAGGACAGAAGCTGCCCTTGCTCTGGGTTTACACTGCACATAGGCTCTGCTGAGGACAATAACCTCACCTTACATAATGTGGTCCAACGGCATCTAAGGACACACTCGAGCCTCGGGGGGAGTGGACTCGCTTAAGGATTTATGGAATTTCAACATCTCATCCTACTTTGGAAATACAAATAGAGAAAGAAAAAAAACCATCATGAGCAACTGTTGCCTGAGAGATCCCGGAGTTTAAACGTGTTCTGAGCCTAACGTCTGATTAATCATGAGGGAATGATTCAGTCTCTGGAAGATGGTGAACTCTTTATGGGGCTCGTCACATGACAATATATGGCATTCCTTGATTTCCAAAGCTGAAAGATGGAGACTTAGGGTACCTGTTTGGGAGCTACACACACACACATGCACACACCAATGTTGACACCCCACATCACTGAATTTCATCAGCTGACAAAGATACAGGTTCATCAGTAAGCTGTATTGTGTACTGTATATGCGTGGCTTAAAGTGCACAAAGTTAACCAGTGCAGATAACGGCCATCTGAAAAAATGTAAATATAATGTAGATACAGGCTGCTTCTAGTCATGCAGGTCTAGCAATACAGTGTGACTGCACCACAGTCTGTGTGTCAAAAATACAGTCCGCAACACAGTCTGTGTGTCAAAAATACAGTCCGCAACACAGTCTGTGTGTCAAAAATACAGTCCGCACCACAGTCTGTGTGTCAAAAATACAGTCCGCAACACAGTCTGTGTGTCGAAAATACAGTCCGCAACACAGTCTGTGTGTCAAAAATACAGTCCGCAACACAGTCTGTGTGTCAAAAATACAGTCCGCACCACAGTCTGTGTGTCGAAAATACAGTCCGCAACACAGTCTGTGTGTCAAAAATACAGTCCGCAACACTGTCTGTGTGTCAAAAATACAGTCCGCAACACAGTCTGTGTGTCGAAAAGTGTGTTGGGGATTCTTTTCTCTGTCGCCCATGTTACCAAACACTGCAGTGTCTTAGTGAGTGCGGTTTTGTGTGTAATAAACCCTTTTCTCCGTCAGACTACAGATTCCTGTATAACTACTGTCCAGGACCAGAGTGGAGCGTGATGTGCAGAGGGTGCTGTGAATATGAGGTGATCCGCTGTAAATGTCCTCTTCAGGGTACACCTGTGGGCTACGCTGTACCCTGCTGCAGGAACGCCCGCAACGAATGTGACCCCTGCATCATTCATCCAGGTCAGCCTGACTCCCAACCTCACACACACATTCTGCCTTAATCCCACGTTTTTCCAATTGTAATACACATATCTGGATTGACAGGTAGGCGTTAAAGGAAGAATTAAAGCCGAAGCAACATATCTTGCCTTCACAGGCACATACTTTCATCTTCATCTCCTAAATCTTCTCTCTCCATCATCCTGCGAGATCAAGTGAACCCACATAGCCCTGTTCCACACGACGTCGGTCCACATCTTCTACTTTATCTCTGAAGCTCAATAAACTGTGCTCCTCTGTGGACCCAAGACTTCATTTCCCCGTCTCTGACAATGTCTTCACTGTTTCCCCACCTATTAGATTTGTCTGTTTACCCTTACTTTAAACTGTCACGGCCCACTGGAACTGGAGGCCAGGAAAACATTTAGGTCATTAGGTCAAGGAAAATCGATTGTAATGGCTCAGTTAGAAAGTTCATATGACACAGTCTATACGGGACTCTTAATCGCTCTCTTATGTCACTTTGGCTTGTTTTTGCTCTTTAGCCCAGTGATGGTGTAACAAAATAAACAAAAAAAAAAGTGTGAGTCTGTGTGTGCGCTCGCACAAATACCAGATGTTCAGTCAGATTCCTACCTGGGCAACTGTTTTACTGCCAAACATCTTTTAAAAAGCACCCGCACAGAGTCAGAAGCCACGCACAGTAATGTAGGCACATAGCGTCTCATTTGTTTGCACAGCCATTTGGCTCCAGCTGGAGGTTCTGTGTTTCCGAGATTCAGGGCCCTTGGTTCACATGTGAAAGCCATCCCAACTGAACAGAGGTCTTCCAGCCCTTGTGGACGAGTCTGCTTCAGGCCGTCGGTAAGGGCGTCTCTGCTCAGGGCCGGATCACTTTAGTATTCACAAGGTTACAGATGCAACCGGGGAAGCCTGTGGGGCAGAGAAGGAAGCAGTTTTTAGAATTCAAAGACATGGTTTATATATCAGCCCTACGTTCGCCTTAAGGCACCATTTTTAAGGCTCATCAGCCTCTTTTGTTTGTCTCTCTCACTGAAGGGTGCAGCATATTTGAAAACTGCAAGCGGTGTAACAACGGAACGTGGGGGCCGAGAGACGACTTCTTTGTGAAGGGGCAGTACTGTGCCGAGTGCCGCCCGGGCTGGTCTGGGGGCAACTGCATGAGTAAGTTCCTCTTAGCTGCACCACCTCCACCTCACGCTGCTCATATACACTCGATGTGCAATGGTGAAAGCTGTAAACAGTCTGTGGCATTCCAGTATGTTTTTGTATATCTGTCAACTGCACTGTGTCAAGTGGAAACGCGTTCTAAGACTGCATACTGATATGTATATTATATGATGTGAATGCCTTCCTTTCAGCGTGTGGTGGTGTGATCAGGAAGAGGCAGGGACATCTGGTGTTGGAGAGCTATCCCACTAATGCTCGCTGTGAGTGGACCCTGCAGGTGAATGAGGCTTTCACCGTAGAGCTCAGGTGGGTACTGTCCCATACATCATAAAGCTCTGCTTCCCTCCCACAGCCATACATCTCCACCACTCCATCACACTGCATTTGCAATACAAATGCATCCTTATTAATCCGCAAGCTCTGTGTCCATTGGAAAATCTTGGCACATGTACAAAATGTCCTCGACAGATGGCTATTTTGATTATAAACATGATTTTACTTAATGTAAAATGCATAATGTCATTTCGGATTAAACGTGGCATAAAGTACTTCTGTGATGCTTGTCCTGGAAGTACTTTACCATTTCACAATTTTTCACTGAGGCCAGGGAGAAAAAATGTTTATTGATTTTCAAGTTAATGCGGTTAATCTAAAGGTACAATTTAAATGGCCCGAGCTCTGTATGGTATGGGTGCAGTGTATTTCAACAATGCTAGAATTTAAGTGAGTTTTGTCATCACATGTTTCACAGCTGGACCAAAGTGAACTGTAATAGCACCTGTGGCAAAGTATTCAAGGATGCAGTCGAAGGTAAATCTCCCATCAATCAGGAGAACATTCTGGAGGCTGTTTAACCAGCTGGGTTCAACTGCTCATTGTGCCATATACAGTGTAATGTTGCTCAACATTACCCTGATGGAGCACAATTACCTGATAATAATTTTCCACTCATATGTACCACTGGTTTAAATGTCACAGCCATGACAGGCCTTGGAAAAGACGGTTATAGTGTGTGAACAAAAACACCCAGAACAAAAGCACCTGGAACTAAATGAAACATTTAACTGCAGTCTTCACCTGCATTGTCAGTGCAATAAATGTTCCTTCTTTTTCATCCATGTTACTTCATTCTGCCTAATGATGATGGATTAATGGAAAGTTATGATTCCTGGCATGTGCAGACAGAGTCTTGCTGGCAGGGAACACGATGCATTTACTACTGTTGGCAGAGGCCTTGCCGCTCTAATGACGAGTAGGTAAAGCAGAGGGTCTGCTCACCTCCTCCACCACAGACGTGTCTGCCAATGGCCACACATTCAGACCCAGCCGGGCAGTTTTCCCAGCTGCACCTCCTTAACCAAACAGTTCAGCATGTAATGCAGACGAAGCGCTCGTCAGTGGGTCAGCATGCGTTTCATAGCATGAGCCCCTGATCTGTGTGTTCCTGCGGGCTGCTTCAGTCAGGGCAGCCAAAGGCACAATAGAGCCCGTTATCAGGCACGCTCTTCCTGACCACACTTCAGAAGAATCCAGAGATGTGGAGAACGTTTCCATCCATCATTTACTCCGGAGCCACCATCGCGGTACTTTAGAAAAACGAACCAGAAAACTACACTGATCTTAAGATTCGCAATGTTTATTTACCTACTTGAGAGGATGTGCATGAGTGCATTTTGCAGGAACAGTCATCAGTGTGAGAAACGTGGCCTAGAAGTGGAGTTTAACTGGAGGAGAAGACCTCACTCGTTTAGGTCGTAATTAGCCACAAAGCCGTGCCTGTATGGTTTAGTACACAGTATATGCAACTGCATCATGCAAGATCTTCTCCTGCACACTGAGCCAAGGTCACATCTGCTGGTTCGTTGATAGTCTAAAGGGTCTGCAAAATCAGTCTTATATAACGACAGGATAAGTGTGATGTTGCCAAGAGTGAGTACTGTGATGTTAATCGTCAGATTTACCACCGCTTTTAAAGCACATAACTCGTGTTGTGACTTTATAACCCAATAGGAGATAAGGTATTCTAAAACCCAAGACCATAAAGTCTGTTAACACACAATGTCTGGGATACATTTGTGATCAGTGTTGTAACTTTTTAGAAACATACCCAAGTTAGCATGTTTGGTTCCATTGCTGCTTAGTCTGGGGTTTGTACCATTATTTCTTGCTGAAGGAAATAGGTCCAACATGGTGCAGAGATTTGCACACAATATGCAAATCAGTTTGGAGTCATAAAATCAGTTATATTATCCCTTAATTGGCAGTAAAGTAGCATTGTGAACACTGTTATGACAGTTATATGAATACAAGTTGGTTGGCTTTTGTAGGCTGAAAAAAATTGACCACCGTTAGAAATTGGATAGGCAGACCAGAAAGCTCCCTTATGTACTCAAGCTGAGGACTGATTTCTGGGAAGGAAAAAGTGAATATGTACCATACTAAGTCAATGGGTGACCTCAGAGGGATACGATTTCCTGCTGTTGCAGATTCTCCCTACCTTAACTACTAACAAGATCCATATCAAATTTGATTTGCATCTGAGGCCTTCATTCTCATTTCTGGCAAAATCATAAGCTCTTTTATGTCTTGAATTGAAGTTTTCCCACACAAAGACGTAGGATACGCAGAGGTAGCTGTTGACATCATGGTGCAGAAGTCAGTGCAGAAGGGTCATTTACCATGTCTGCCTGTAAAGGTCGTCACTGCCCCTGCCCTCCCAGAGGACATGATGGTTAACAGTGCTGATGCACATCATGTGACTCTCAAATGACAGTTCAGTACATGTCATGGTAGCAGCAAATACATATCAATTTGTACAATTTGGCATCTTCAATTCAGATTGCCAGATGTTAATTTTCCTAAGCTTTTTGGCTTTCATAACCTCTCAGGCACTTTGTGCATTGGAGTTTCTTGAACTCCTGCTTGCTTGCAACAGGGGGATAAAAAGGTAGTTTAATAAAACTACCCCATAAGCACAGTGAACTACTATCTGTCTTTAGAAGGGGACTCCTCACTAGAAAAGTTATTAGAGACTGTTGCCTACAAGTATTACCCCAGAGCCTCAAAACTATAGTTATTTAACATTTACGGCATTTAAGCTCTGTCAGCCTGGGGAGAATATGCACATGAGTGCAGGTCTACCTCTTGATGCTGGTTTTCCTTATAGTACAGTGCAGTGCAGACAGGGCCTGGAAGAATTTCACTACATGATTGTGGAGTTTGGTCAACCACTCCTTGATGAAATGGTTCATAAAGGTTGAGGACTAAGGTTCAGATCATATTCATTCAACTTACAAAATTCACCAATCCTTGTGCACCACCTGTTCACTGTTCAATTAAGAATGTGCCTTGGTCTAACTCCCCAACTTCCCACTGTAACAGATGAAAACAATCAGTGAATCTTTACTGTAGAAAGGGCAAACCAAAAACTGTCTAAAAAAACATGTAAAGGTCAAAATCAGCACAAGATGGTAACAATACCAGAGAGACATTCAGAGGGAGCAAACAGGGACAAAAAGGCAATTGAAACCAGAAGGCAAAATATAACCAGACCAAAAAAGGGGTTAAAGGATCCTCCATGGAATATATAGGCAGTGGAAATTAGAAACAGGTGAAAACAGTTCAATACTCGGGCGATGAGGATTCCTGACTGGATAATATCATGATTCACCTGACCTGACCTGACCAGAGGATTATGGGAATTTGAGTTCAGAGTGCAGGGCCAGGGAGAGGCATGACATCCAATTCTCACAGGTTTTTTGGCATGGTGGAGTGTATGGTGTATGGTGGTGTATTTTGAAGTTTGATAGGCTTCAATGAAGGGATACATTTTGTCAATAGTCAGACACTTTACTATGTTATACTATGGTGTAATGTAGTCCAGCAAGATATTTCATTTGTTAGGCCGATAAATAGCAGTTCTGAACAATTATTTTTGCCTGTTATCTGATCTCATAGCTCCACCTGGAGTGTGAAAACTTATGAACCACTTTGTCCATTCCTATAAGGGCTGGAAATTGAATTTATAAGAAAATAATGATCAATTTGAAACTCTTCCCCCTTTGGTCCAGACACCACCGAGGCCAATACTGGAACATACACTGAACCATGTCCAAATTTCCTAGCTCAAGTAATTGGACTGTATTTCAAAATAGAAGGAAGAAGAATGGACATAATTTAAGGGATTTTTTGCAGTCTGTATTTTTGACCAACTCTTGGAAAGTGAAAAGCCAATAGAAAACCTTCCTTTTTAGCTGCCTCATTATGGAGCTTTTTGCCTTATTTATCTTTCAGATTGTTATTAATGTGAACTTTGACATCTGACAGCCTTTTAAACTTAAATTTAGGTGACTCCTGCTGTTAATATGTCTCCAGGGCAACACATATGTCCAAAATCATGTGTTACGCAAACATATACCAACAGTGGTTCTCTGGCTCTCGTAGTCTACATGTCTTGGTAAGTGTTAGCTCGGCATGTTGGTTTGAGTATGATGTCCATCAGTTGTGGACCCATCAATAAAAATAACAAGAATGATATTTAGTCAGGGGAGTGTCCTGCAAAGCAAGACATTGTGTAAGTAAACACAGTTTCCCATCATTTTCGTCATGAACATCAGCCAATGATAATCATAAAAGAGTACGGACCAAATTATCTACACCGATGCCAATTAGATACTCAGCAGGGAATTGGGAACAACACCATTGTCTTGTTTGACTACAAGAAAGCATATGAGTCACACAAATGGTAATCTGAATGCCTGTCACTGTGACCAGTCAATATGACACTTCAATAATTCATCACAACACTTCAACAAGTTCATAAGAGCCTTCATTAAGAACTCAGTGTGGCACTAGAGGAGATCAATAGCACAATTCGTCTGTTGATCCCAGCTGCACCTCCTTAACCAAATAGCCACTAAAGTGTGCTTGAAGTCAAGGATGCTGCTCAGCCAATTCAGTAAGAGTGGAGAAGGATCCAGATTCAAGACAGAAGATGCCTTTCACTACATCATTAACTATAGGCCATTATTCTTTGCTTTTGATATCTCTCTGATATTGACTCTCTGATTCACTGACCAGGATCTAGCACAAATACAGCTGGATACCATTTAGTTAATTGTAGTCACCTGATATTAAAACACGAAATGATCATAACAGAGGAACCATGAAGCAGAGACTAGGAGGCAGCAACATCCATGTACCTCCAAAGAGAAAGAAAGGCCCTAAAAAAGCAACAGAATGGAAGGGATAAAGCCAAAGCCATCGCACACGTGCTCCTTCAGGCATTGGATATCCGGCGTCAGAGGGTCAAGAGTTGTGCTGAAAGTTGTGCTGTCAAGCCACAACGCATGGAACATTTCGCCCAAAATCCAACAGAGACTGCACATCAAGCAGAAGACAGGTGGGGGAGGTATAGAGAATGTCAAGTTCACTGTCCTGGATGAGACATGAGGCATCTTCCATGTCCCCCAAGGATGAGAAGGTAAAAGAAAGCCGGAAACAGACAGAAATGTGGATACTTGGGATGTGGATAAACCTTCATGGGATGTGCTAACCATAGACAGCAGAGATGTCTGGCAGGGGAAATCCTACCAGTGGAAAAACTGAAGGACAATAATAAGACTGAGACACTAATCATGGCAGAGCAAGAAATAACTCCAGATCAGTTCAGGCAGACTATGCACAAGGTGTAGACAGTGCAGAGACGGCCCTGAGACAGTTCATAGCCTAGTAGCAGACTACAAAATGCAGGAACAGCATGCTCTCAGAGGCAAAATGAAGTGGCAGGGATTGCATACAAGGAATAAGGGATGGACACCCTTTTTTTAGATTTAAAAAAAAAAGGAAAAACACTACAATCCTATGGGACCTCCGGAGCCAGACAGAGACGCAAATAATAGCAAACCAACCTGATTTAATGGTAATAGAGAGGGAGAAGAGAACAGCAGTGGTATGAGATGGCACAACCTCAAGTGATTGTAACATCTAAAGAACTGAATATGAGAAACTGGATAAATATCAACAATGGGCAGAGCAACTACTCTGAGAAGATAGAAGGTGAAATCCAAGGTTATTTATCATGGTGACAGAATCATTTGGGTAGGAAGAGTGGCCCCAGCAGACTCCAGAGTACTTGTGTACTCTCTGCTAGACTTCAGCCTAGTAGACAGTATATAAATACTGCACAATGTGATACTGTACAATATAAATATGTCAGTTTCCAAATAATATAATGCATATTTAAGAACCACATAATTTAATCTCAGTTGTAGAAATCTTATTTAACATAATAAAAAACATCATTAGAGCTTCAGCACATCATTTAGATTTACTTTTAGATTTAGAACATCAGCAAGTTAAAAACAAACTCTGTTCACTAAATGTGTGTGATTGAGTGAAAGAGTAAATTGTTATTAAAAAGATTCATCAGAAGAAAGAATCATCTAAAGCAAAAGGTCAATATTAAAGTATTAAAGGTCAGAAAGGCACATCTCCCTCAGTGGATATTAACAACGAAAAGCATGTTCACCAGAGAAGCATGTTCATTTCCACATAACCCCCCACTATAACATGATCACCCATCCATCCATCCATCCATTGTCTTCCGCTTATCCGGGTCCGGGTCGCGGGGGCAGTAGCCTAAGCAAAGAGGCCCAGGTTTCCCTCTCCCCAGCCACCTCTTCCAGCTCTTCTGGGGGATACCATATGCTTCCCAGGACAGCCGAGAGATATAATCTCTCCAGCGTGTCCTGGGTCTTCCCCGGGGCCTCCTCCCAGTTGGACATGCCCAGAGCGCCTCCCTAGGCAGGCGCCCAGGTGGCATCCGAACCAGATGCCCGAACCACCTCAACTGGCTCCTCTCTACGTGGAGGAGCAGCGACTCTACCCCGAGCCCCTCCCGGATGACTGTGCTCCGTACCTTATCTCTAAGGGAGAGCCCAGATACCTTGCGCAGAAACCTCAGTGCGCCGCTTGTATTCGCGATCTCATTCTTTCGGTCACTACCCAAAGCTCGTGACCATAGGTAAGAGTCGGAACGTAGATTGACCAGTAAATTGAGAGCTTTGCCTTTTGGCTCAGCTCTCTTTTCACCACAACGGTCCGGTACAGCGACCGCAATACTGCAGCCGCAGCACCGATCCGCCTGTCAATCTCTCGTTCCATCCTTCCCTCACTCGTGAACAAGAACCCGAGATACTTAAACTCCTCCACTTGAGGCAAGCACTCACTCCCGACCCAGAGAGGGCACTCCACCCTTTGTCCGACTGAGTACCATGGTCTCAGTTTTAGAGGTGCTGACTCTCATCCCAGCCGTCTCGCACTCGGCTGCAAACTGATCCAGCGAGAGCTGTAGGTCTTGGCCCGATGATGCCAACAGGACCACATCATCTGCAAAGAGAAGGCGTGGAATCCTGAGGCCACCAAACCGAACCCCCTCCGCCACTTGGCTACGCAGAGAAATTCTGTCCATAAAAGTTATGAACAGAACCGGTGACAAAGGGCAGCCTTGGCGGAGTCCAACTCCCACCGGAAACCAGTCTGACTTACTGCCGGCCATGCGAACCAAACTCCTGCTCCGTTTGTACAGGGACTGGGTAGCCCGTAGCAACGGGCCCCGCACCCTTATACTCCCGAGCACCCCCAGAGGAATCCCCGAGGGACACGGTCGAATGCCTTTTCCAAATCCACAAAGCACATGTGGACTGGTTGAGCAAACTCCCATGCACCCTCTAGGACCCTCGCAAGGGTGAAAAGTTGGTCCAGTGTTCCACGACCAGGACGGAATCCACATTATTCCTCTTGTAACTGAGATTCGACTATCGAACGGACTCTCTTCTCCAGAACCCCTGCATAGACCTTACCGGGAGGCTGAGAAGTGTGATCCCCCGATAGTTGGAGCACACTCTCCGGTCCCCTTTCTTAAAAAGGGGAACCACCACCCCAGTTTGCCAATCCAGAGGCACTGCCCCTGATGTATACGCGATGTTGCAAAGACGTGTCAACCAAGACAGTCCCACAACATCCAGAGCCTTAAGGAACTCAGGACAGATCTCATCCACCCCCGGAGAGTTGGCTACAAGGAGTCTCACAACTACCCTGGTCACCTCAGCCCTAGTGATGGGCAAACCCCGCCCGAGTCCTCTGGTTCTGCTTCCTCTATGGAAGACGTGGTGGTGGGATTGAGAAGATCCTCGAAGTATTCCTTCCACCGCCTAATGACATCCCCAGTCGAGGTCAGCAGATCCCCAGCCTCACTGTATACAGTGTTGGTCGGGAAACGCTTTCCCCTCCTGAGTTGCCTGACGGTTTGCCAGAACCTCCTCGGAGCCGATCGAAAGTCGCTTTCCATGGTCTCACCAAACTCTTCCCACACCCGAAGTTTTTGCCTCTGCGACAGTCAAAGCCGCGATCCGCTTGGCCCCCCTGTACCTGTCTGCTGCCTCCAAAGTCCCACGGGCCAACCAGGCTCCCTCGGGATGCGGTCAAAGCTTTGTCGGATGTGGGAGTTAAAGACCTTGATCACCCTTGAAGAAGTATTTATTTGTTTATGAGTACTCTGTTCAAATGCGTCATCAAAAACTTTTTAAACATTTTTTTCTCTTGCTTGGCTCATGAGCAATTTTTACCAAGGACACCATACAGAAACAACTGCAGCCTTGTTCCCTGAGCTCACACAGCAGTCGTGACTCGACTTCAAATCATGACAGAACAGCTTCTTCCCCTCTTTATGTCTCTGGCAAACAAAGTGCAAGCACATATACTTCAGAATGAGGTTCGATTTTAGAGAAGAACGATAATTACAAAATGGCTACTTCATTTCCTGAATCACAGGAAATCAAATCCTCTCCATTAAAATACGTAATTTGTGGTATAGGTGGGAATAGCTTGCATAAAAAAAGACAAAAATAGCGAGCTTGAAAGCAGGAAAGGAGTCTAAATGTGTAGTGCCAGGAAAACATCACACTCTTTCCAGGAAAACAGACCACTCTAACTGTAATGATCTAATACAGGGTAGAGATACATGATCCCTGTTTTTACACTTTGTGACTCAAGTGCAATGGAATTAAGTACCAGTTTGTCATTTTATTTAAGACCTGCTAAAGAGTGGATGTGTCGCCAGAAAACCAGGTTAGTTTTTCAAAGGAGTGGAATAATGATGAATATAAAAGACATGAGAAGGGATAGTGATCTGTTCATCTGTTCATTTCACATCTTTCTCTCTGTCTCTCTCTATCTTCTTTCTCTTTGATACAGGTTCATGATGCTAAGTCTGGAATTTGACCATAGCTGTCGCTATGACTATGTGGAGGTTAGAGACGGTGACAGTATAAATTCTCGCGTGATCGGCCGATTCTGTGGGAATGAACGCCCCCCTCCAATCCAAAGCACTGGCAATTCCTTACATATATTGTTTGTTTCCGATGGCTACAAGAACTTTGATGGCTTGTTTGCAATCTTTCAGGAAAACTCAGGTAGGAAAATACAGCTCACAACAGTAAATCACAACATTTCAACATTATATAAAGTAATTCACTTTACACATTCATTGACACCTAGATTAGTCATATAGCTGTAAACAACTCCTGTGTTCAACATAGTAACTTATACAAAAGGCAGACTGCTCTTAAACACACCCCTACACATGCACAACAGTGCAGACTGGGTTTATTATGGCTTCTTTGGTTGAAGTTCAGGTTAGTGAAACACAGGTAATTTAATTACACAGATAATTATAACATTCACTGACAAATTTACATTCATTACATTTTGCACATATTTTACCACATGATATGAAATCATTTGACATTTGAGTTTGATCAATGTGTGTATGTGTGTGTGTGTGTCTGTGTTGTGTGTGTGTGTGTGTGTGTGTGTGTGTGTGTGTGTGTGTGTGTGTGTGTGTGTGTGTGTGTGTGTGTGTGTGTGTGTGTGTGTGTGTGTGTGTGTGTGTGTGTGTGTGTGTGTGTGTGTGTGTGTGTGTGTGTGTGTGTGTGTGTGTGTGTGTGTGTGTGTGTGTGTGTGTGTGTGTGTGTGTGTGTGTGTGTGTGTGTGTGTGTGTGTGTAGCTTGTACCTCCTCCCCATGCCTGCATGACGGTACATGTATATTGGACTCTTCCCACTCCTACCACTGTGCATGCCTGGCTGGGTACACAGGCAAGCGATGTGAGCATGGTGAGTAACTCAGTAACACCATGGAAACGTGTTGACCAGGAAACTTCAGCATTCATCATCAACATCAGCATCTTGTACATCACCCAAACATTATGAAACAAAGTAAATAAAATAATAGACCAAAACCCCTGTATTACTATACCAAATGACATTTTCATTTACAACTTAAGGTCAATTAGATTGAACTGGGAAACTTTTGAATGTAGTTCAGTAATTCAGGGCTTTATATTAGTGTGCAGAGCTACAGTGTCCAATCTAAGGCTGTTCAGTAATTCAGGGCTTTATATTAGTGTGCAGAGCTACATATTCCAATCTAAGGCAGTTTTGTTATAACTGTGAAATTTTTGTCAGAGGGTTTAAATGAAACGTGTGTGCATGTGTGAAGCACAGGTACCCTGCTGAGCCATGTTCTACCATATCCACACACGTTTCCCTTCTCTTCTTCTCTCCCTCTCTTTAAGTCTCTCTCTCTCTCTCTCTCTCTCTCTCTCTCTCTCTCTCTCTCTAGGTTTCTTCCTATGTGTTTGTTTGGATTTGAATGCCATCACTCTGGTTTCCAGTCATTACAACACCCTCGACCCCAGTAAAGCCAGGCTGGCCAATGAAACTAGTTTCTCCCTGGTTCTTTTTTTTGTGATTGGTAGTCTCATTTTCAGGGCTGAATGTGCCTCTTTAAAACCAATAGTGAAACAAACCCTGTGTTTACTATGAGCCCACTTTTTCCATGTCCCGTAAAGTCTGCAGGAGGAGCATGTTGGGAGGAGATTCATATCCCTGCATCCTGAGGGGAAGGGAATGAACGGTTAGGGAGTGTCCACCTTCCACACACACACACACACACACACACACACACACACCTCCCGCACACACACACCTCCTCCTGCACCCTGCATCCTGCAGCCAAACATACAACAATCGTTGCCGACTTTGAATATCGCTCCTTCCATGGAATTTAGTAAAGGCAATTAAGCTTTATTTGCATCCAATTAAGATGATTTGAGGGCTTGTGTTAGTCGTGACACCCTCTACAGGCATTCCTGCCAAGACCGAGGCTACGGTCCATGACGGGTTTGGTTCTAGAGGAGTGTGGCGTGGGCTTGTGGTCAGGACAGCTTTCATTGTAGTGCTCAATCATGTGACCAGACTCTCCTCAGAGGAGCTCGAACAGGGCGGGTCACTCTCAGAGTCTTTGAGGTCATAAGCATTTTCCAAGATAGATGTCCAAAGAAAAAAAAAGCACAAATGATGAACAGGCAGGACTGATATTGTGCATATATGAGTGCTAGAAAACAGATCAGGTTCATACATAAGTTACACAATAGCACAGAGTTACCTGCATCAACAGCCTTCAGTACAATAATTTCTTACTAAACCATGCTTGTTCTCTACTTTGAAAACATAGACGTAACCACTTTGTCCCCGTGTCTGTTGGGCACTGCTATAGGAGTGACTCAGAATCATTCCATTCTTCATATCTAATCCCCATTAAAACCACATAGTAACCAGACAATACAGACTGCTTTATCCCTGCAGAAAACAGCTGTTTCGTCCACCGTGATTCCTCACTGGTATCCAAGTAAAATATCTGCCTACGATTCCACTGCAGGCCAAGTCATCATATGATAGCTAGCTAATGAGTCCCGTAAACAGCACGTTATAATTGAACGCGACAGTAACGTAACTGTGGTTGTGTGACTTTGTGAGGAGTGAAAGGAATTATGGGAGCTTTGGGGTTTTAATGTTTGGAAGGAGTGATTTATTTGCACACACACACACACACACACACACACACACACACACACACACACACACACACACACACACATACACACACACACACACACACACACACACACACACACACACACACACACACACACACACACACACACACACACACACACACACACACACACACACACACACACACACACACACACACACACACACACACACACACACACACACACACACACACACACACACACACACACACACACACACACACACACACACACACACACACACACACATACATACACACACACACACACACACACACACACACACACACACACATGCACACACACACACACACACACACACACACACACACACACACACACACACACACACACACACACACACACACACACACACACACACACACACACACACACACACACACACACACACACACACACACACACACACACACACACACACACACATAAATAAGCAGGCTAAGCAGAGCAGGGTTTTGCCTATAGGGGAGTGGCAGTGTAATGGATGATGTTGGGGATGTGGATCTGCAGCAGAGAGCGTTCTGAGCAGCTGGAGCAGCTGACTGTTTGCCCTGTGTGTGATGTGCTCCCAACACACGTGGTTCAGGAGCCAGGGGCCAGCAGCCAGGGGCCAGGGGCCAGGGGCCAGGGGCCAGGAGCCAGGGGGGGCCAGGGACCAGGGGCCAGGAGCCAGGGGCCAGGGGCCAGGGACCAGGGACCAGGGGCCAGGAGCCAGGGGCCAGGGGCCAGGAGCCAGGGGCCAGCAGCCAGGGGCCAGGGGCCAGGGGCCAGGGACCAGGGACCAGGGGCCAGGAGCCAGGGGCCAGGGGCCAGGGGCCAGGAGCCAGGGGCCAGCAGCCAGGGGCCAGGGGCCAGGGGCCAGGGGCCAGGGGCCAGCCAGGGGCCAGGGGCCAGGGGCCAGGGACAGGGGACAGGAGCCAGGGGCCAGTGGCCAGGGGCCAGGGCCAGGAGCCAGTGGCCAGGGGCCAGGGGCCAGGAGCCAGGAGCCAGGGTCCAGGGGCCAGTGGCCAGTGGCCAGGGGCCAGGGTCCAGGGGCCAGCAGCCAGGGGACAGGGGACAGGAGCCAGGGGCCAGTGGCCAGGGGCCAGGGGCCAGGGGCCAGGAGCCAGTGGCCAGGGGCCAGCAGCCAGGGGCCAGGGGCCAGGGGCCAGGGGCCAGGGGCCAGGGGCCAGGAGCCAGGGGCCAGGGGCCAGGGGCCAGGGGCCAGGAGCCAGTGGCCAGGGGCCAGGAGCCAGGGGCCAGCAGCCAGGGGCCAGCAGCCAGGGGACAGGGGCCAGGAGCCAGGGGCCAGGGGCCAGGGGCCAGGAGCCAGGAGCCAGGGGCCAGGGGCCAGCAGCCCTCTCCAGCCAGGGAGCCAGACCACGCAGCTGTTAGAGCTGAACAAGACACTGAGGTGCTCTAGGGTTAGTGTGCTCTAGGGTTAGGGTTAGTGTGCTCTAGGGTTAGGGTTAGTGTGCTCTAGGGTTAGGGTTAGTGTGCTCTAGCACACTGCTTACTCTTCCGATTCTGTCATCACCGGATATGATTATGCAAGACGTGTCAGTGCAGACATGTGGTATTCTTCAGCTTCGCATCGTTGCACACAAATCACATACGATATGCCTAGATGTGCTCTGTCAGCAACAAGCAAAACATTTTCATATCCAGTACTTTTGATCAACTGTGTGGAAGCACTCAAGTGTCAGACTGAACTCCTTACTGAAGCAGAAATAAATACATGGGAAGGAAGCTATGTAAATAAAAACATTCATGTAAATGCGTATTTAGAAAAAGAATTTACTTTCATCGTTAAAAAGAAAATACAAGAATTGCACGAATGGTTAGATTTAGCCGTTCTACTCATACAGGATTAACCATTTATAAACAGTCACTCCTTTTACAATCTGCTTGCTGTAGGTCCTGGAAAGAGGAGGCGAACCACAAAGCCAAATACCAACTTTTAGCTTTTTGCATAGAAGCCCAGGACAGCAGCCCTGGAGGCAGTGGCCCCGTGTGGCTGTGCGCTGAACCCGTCTGTGTCCTTCCCCAGTGCTGGCGTGTAGGAGGCCAGCCGTGCCTGAGCACGGCTCTGTGGAGAGTGTGGACGTGAGGGTGGGGGGGCAGGTGCTGTACGCCTGCCAGCCGGCCTTCACCCTGAAGGGCTTCCCCATGTCCACCTGCAGGATGGACGGCTCGTGGAGCGCGCCCGCTCCCCTGTGTGGTAAGCTGCCAGACGCAGAACCGGAGAGGCAGACACAGACGCCGTCTCATGGTTGTGGCATGGAGACTTCGGAAAAAGACAAAAGCAGAGTTTGTTACTGCCAAGGTCTGCAATGTGCGAGCACAGAAAGATAAAAGGCTTAAACAGCAGCAGTCATTTGGCTTCTGCATTTGGCATTCAAGCTGCTCTGTAATTGTACGCGGAAAACTTTCCATATGGCATAAATATAGGCTGAAAATCCTCTGAAAATCACACTTGCACACACACAATTATGCCGTATCTTGTTGTCTTCCCAGTGCCAGAGAAGAACTGCCCGATACCTCCGAAGCCATCGCACGGAGACCATTTCCTGGTGTACGGTCCAAACGATGTGCTGCTGGCTCTGCAGTACCTGTGCTACAGGCCATACACACTGATCGGAACCCCTCAGAGGATGTGCCTGGCCAACAATACGTGGAGCGGATCAGCGCCCACCTGTGTGATAGGTACACCTGCACCATGGTGTCATGGTGAACTCCATTAAAAATGGAATGATGGCAAAGTGGGGTTTTGAGATTATGTGCATGTGCAACTCCACAGAGCTCTGTATTACAGGAAAAATCTTGCTGTGTGCTTTTCAAATTCAAGTACAGAAAACACTTTGAACTGAACTATCAAACTAAAAATTTGAACTGAACTATTTTAAATATTACTGTTCATAAAACGCATCAGTGATTTACATCTGAGTAGTGAAGCATGCCTTCACTCGTTTTACAGTTTGTATTAAGTGAACAGTCAAAGCAGCAAAACATATCTGTTTACAGAGGAGGACATTGTACCCGTACCTGACAAAGACATAAAGAAAGGAGAAGATGGTGGAAAAGACAAGCAAATAGAGTTCTTAGACAAGATGAGACAAGAGACAGAGACAACTCCTGACAACGCAGTAAACCTAGAGATACCAACAAGTGGGAAGGAAAAGACTGACACAGAGATTGGTAAAGACAAAGAACAAGATGTGGTGGAAGACCCAGGGAAAGATGCTGGGAAAGATGCCGGAAAGGAGAAACCTATAGGTGGGAGCAAGGATCAAATTCTCAGCCAAGCTCCTGAAGACAAGAAGAAAGACGCAACCACTGGGAAGCCTACACAGAAGCACCCAGACAACGATGCAGATCTGGACAGTGGAGACAAAGTAAAAGACCCGACTAATGATCTGGACATGAACAGTGTGGACTTTGTGTTAACCGAGGATATAGTGACAGTCAAAGAGACAATGCCCGATTCAGACAATCCTACTGAAAAGGATAAAGAAGAAATGACTACTGACTTACCACAGTACACAATAGTCAGCCTGAGAAAAGACGAGAAGGACAATGTCTTTTATAAAGTACACACGTCAGACCAGAGCAATGACACGGAACCTGTGGACAGCAATGACATAGACACTGGCCTAGGGACACTGCTGCCGAAAGAGACTCACAAGATTCCACTGGAGGCCACTGACAACAACAGCACAGAGGAAGCCACTGTGTCCACCCCGGAACCCCAGCCTGACGAGACACGGCACGGGGGCAAGCAGGAACAGGAAGGGCTCCCTGGACCTGAAGCCCGACCCACAGGACAGGTCCAGGTGGACAGAGGACCTGAAGCAGGAGGACGACAGCCTGAGCAAGAGACGGGAGCAGAGAACCTCAGTATTGTCGGTAAACCAGCTACATAATCCACTCGGTAATCCAGCTATGCAATCCAGTCGGTAATCCAGCTACATAATCCAGTTGGTAATCCAGCTCCAGGTAGTGTTGAGCTGAGTTGAAATGAGCTACGTAACTATCCAAGCATCATTGCAAGTTCCCTTGAATTTCTTTCTTTCTTTTTCTTTTCTTTCTTTCTTTCTTTCTTTCTTTCTTTCTTTCTTTCGTCCCTTCAGAGGCAGAGGGCAGGAAGTGCCCTCCGCCCCCCCGGCTGTACCACGGAATCTATGAGCGGGTCCCAGGTCTGGATCCAGAGACGGTGGAGTTCTCCTGCAACCACTCCTACGCTCTGAGTGGTAACGCTCGCAGGACATGCCTGTCTGACGGCACTTGGGACGGCACACAACCCATCTGTGTGAGGGGTACGAGCTGACCTGGCACCCCGCGCTACACAGAGACTCAGATCTAGAGGAGATAACACAGTCACCTCTGGTGATGTTGAGTATTTTTGGTATGTGTGTCATTGGCGATGAGTCTGATACGAATGTGTGACACGGTGCTCTTGCGTTTCTATGCACAGCCTGCCGGGAGCCAAAAGTGTCAGTGCTGGTGAGACAGAAGGTTCTGCCCCCACAAGTCCCATTCAGGTATATACACTTATCCTCCACACAGCTGCAATAGTATGCTGAAATAGAGAAGTCTGTGAAACTGCAAACTCCTTTTTTGGACAATGACTCCATATTTTGTATATTGTAACCATTACTGCTCCCTAGAGGCTAAAGGACAGAATTACAATATGACCTCTAATCTCACCCACTTTGGGCTTTTTAGACTACAGTAGTTTTCCATGCAAGATCACCTAGTTAGGAGCAGCTTTCTTGAGTTAGATCTGCAGTGCAGCGCCCTCTGCAGGACTGCTTCATAGAGTTCCTTTTTTTTTCACTATTATTCCTTTCGCTCTTTTTTGCCAGAAAAACTCCTGTGCATAAATTCTACTCGTCCACTGGCTTAACGAAGATATTCAACCCACTGGGTCCCACGAAAGGGCCACAGACTCTGTCCCCACTCCCTCAGGGGTTCCACCACCTCTACACACACATCGAGTATGAGTGTACCTCTCCCTATTACCACCACACTGGGAGCACTCGCAGAACCTGCCTGAAGACTGGCAAGTGGAGTGGCCGCCATGTCTCCTGCACGCCAGGTGAGGGCGCCAGAGAGTACGCAGAAATGAATCCTTGCTGACATCAGCTGGTAAAAGATGATGATTATTTATTTATGATTGAGAAAACACTTTGTTTAAAGTGAAAACATGAATATGTGTAACCAGAAGGCAATGGAATATGTATGCACCGATGACAAAAGCTTTCCTTACTGAATTAAAAAATGTAAATTTTGTTTTTTGGAAAATGGGTGGGATGTTGTAGCCTTGTGGGGATGTTGGATAAAAGTACGGTGTATCATAATATTCCATAATATGCAGCATACACCCAGAGACAAGCAAAGAAATAGACTTACACTTAGAGAGACTCGTTTGCTGAAGTGTTTATATATTGGCACCTTACATCAAGTCCTTCAACTCTCTTTTTATTCCCCCTCTCGGTCTCTCTCTGTCTCTCTCTCCTCCTCTCCCTCTCTGTCTCTCTCTCCTCCTCTCCCTCTCTGTCTCTCTCTCCTCCTCTCCCTCTCTGTCTCTCTCTCTCTCTCTCTCCCTCTCTCTCTCTCTCTCTCTCCTCTCTCTCTCCTCTCCTCTCTCTCTCTCTCTCCTTCTCTCCCTCTCCCTTGCTGTCTGTATATCAGTGTGTGGCAAACTGCCAAACTATAACCCACAACGGCCTGTGGACTCACACTGGCCCTGGCTGGCCGCCATCTACCGCCTGTCTGGCATGAACGGCGAGGCCAAGCCCAGGCAGGAGGCCGGGCTGGCGGGGGGTGTGGGGAAGGGCCTGGGTCCAGCAGACGGGGCAGGGGACCTGGAGGCCGACGGCTGGCAGCTGGTGTGCAGTGGAGCTCTGCTGAACCAGCGCAGCGTGGTGGTGGCGGCTCACTGCGTCACCGAGCTGGGGAAGCTGTACGCGCTGGACGTGACCAAGGTGCGCGTGGTACTGGGCAAGCGTTACCGCAGCAACCTCCGGCACATCAAAGGCCTGCAGCAGCTGCGGGTGAGCTGCACCGTGGAGACGGCGGGGTTAGTCGGGGAGAGTCACGTGCACGGGTCACGTGCACGGGTCACGTGCACGGGTCACTGAGGATCAGACGGTTAAACAGACCTGGTCTAGATATATTCTTCTGCATGTCGGTTTTAAAGGAATGGCTGCTGCGTTTCACCGTTTCTTATTCCTCTGCTCTAACCTGTTCTTTTCTAAATCCGAATTCACACCTCATCTCTGGCTGAGCAGGTCTCCTCCATCACTGTGCACCCCAACTACGACCCTCTGGTGCTGGACTCTGACCTGGCCGTGCTGAAGCTCTTGGACAAGGCTCGCATTGGTGAGCATGTGCTCCCCATCTGCCTCCCGGACGCCCGGGACGCCCGGGACTCAGAGGACACGCGCCCTAGGCAGGCCATGGTGACGGGCTGGTCCCTGATCCTGGATTCTGGAGCTGGGGACAGTGAGCAAGCCCACGTGGGCTCGGTGACGCTGGGCGACGTGGTCCACTGCGAGCAGCAGTACGCCCAGCACGGCGTTCCCATCAGCGTGTCGGAGAACATGCTCTGCGCACGCCAGCACCCCGGCGCCACTCCATCCAACATCTGCCCGGCCGAGACAGGAGGCGTCCTGATCCTCCCGCCCACTACCTCTCCTGACCCCGCCCCCTTGCCCTTACCAAACCCTGCGCAGGGGTGGAAGCTCCTGGGATTGGTCAGCTTTGGGTATGACTCACTGGACTGCAACCCAGAACTTTATACTGTCTACACACAGGTCGCTAACTTCATTGACTTTTTAGAAGGGAACATGAAATAATAAGAAGGTGATGCCCTCCCCCTCCTCCTCCCTCCCACACCTCCTCACACTCGCCTCCTCTTTGTCTTCATAATCCTTGCATATGTAGCTTGTGTAAAGGCTGAACTAACACTGGACTATACAGTGTGCTGCCATGAGCGGACAGCAGTAGATAGGAAGGGATTGGACCCTTATCTATGTAGAAATGACTCTGTACTGAACTAAGAGCAGCTTCTACCAGCTATATCTTTGACTATAACATGTAGTAAAGAGAACATCAAACGATCTTAGCATAGAATCAAAGAGAAACTTCTACCAACACTGATCCCCCTGCTCCCTTTGAAATGTCTGGGTCCTCAGGTACTTGGGTGCTGTAGATTTGACCAGAGAACCAAACCTAATGTGATATTTGCTATCAGTGGTGTTTGGTCTTCTGAATGTTTTTATGTACATATATTGTAATGTATTATTCTGCTTTTGTAAACATGACTGAAAGGATGTATATATTGTATAGGATTGTAAGCTTATGATGTTTAAAATAAAATAATCAGATGGTTGTGTTCTACAGGAAGCTATTTTGTCCTATTTACTATATGGTGGAAGTTACCAACTACTCTATGAATTTTTCAAAATACAGAGAAAAAATCGCGGTAAACACTATTAAGAATGGAAAACTCGTAGTAAAGTACTGGTATTTTAAACTTTGACTTGGGAGCTGTAATCCTGAAATGTTGCCACTAGAGGGCGGTAATGATTCACATACGTATCCGATAAATCTGGCGCACTCATTTTCCAGTGGGAGGTCTATATTTCACAAATTCAGACTGATCCCGAAAAGGCAATTCATGTTACCAAAATCAATAGCAAAGCAAACCAACCTATGAATAAATCAACAATAGTGAAAGCAGCTATTTCGTGTGCTTTAGTCCTGGATTATATGCATTTTGAGCAAAATATGATAATGCATAAATATGCAAAATATGAAAATAAAAATGTTACACTTGTTACACTATGAACAGACACGATGCAATCAGAAGAATTTGTCTATTTTGGTGTAAGCCCCATGCATGACCTACTGGGTTAGTTTTAGGCTTAGCTGGACTGGAACAGATTTTACCACATATCACTAACATTATATGATTTTATTAAGGACATAATTCCTTCCTTCAAAAGTGAAGGAAGAATTCACTGCACAAAAGGCAGTTCTCATTATTCCTGCTACGATCCTGCTATGATCCTGCTATGTTTGCTTATTTGTTCTGTTCTGGTAGAGCAGTTTGGTAGAGAAAGATGCTCACATGGATTAGCTTCCCAGCAAGCACACATACTGCTGGGTCCTGTGCTGGGTCCAGTCACTCTGGATACCAGCATCTGTCAAATGATGGGAATGATTGTTGCTGCGTAACTGACCTTTCTTGATGAGTCTTAATTACACAGACCGCCCTCTGAGCATTGGGTGAAGTGATCCAGGTTTGTCTCTCAAGACTAACCAAGAAAAACACAGAGACTTCTATACTACAGATGGAGCTGGAAAGCCCATTTTAAACACTGATCTGTGTTCGTTTGTGTAGTGTTGCTGTCCCCAGAAACGAGTGTCTAATACAACCTAACGACGTCTTGCTTCAGATGACTATGTCCAGCCCCTTTGATAGTGCCTCTCTAGACACATATGGACATGATGGGTCGGAGATAAACCGCAGAGGTTCTGATCCATGAAAACATGAATAAATGAGGACCCCCAGAATGGTTCTCACAAACACATAGTGTAGTTCTCACACACACACAATGGTTCTCACACACACACAACCACATGGAGACAGACCACACTCTCAGATGGCTTAGGATTAGCTTCATCTGCGATGACACCTCTCCGGAAAGATGCCCACAGAGATGAAAGCTCCCACCCTGAAATGATAATGATGTGTGTGTGTGTGTGTGTGTGTGTGTGTGTGTGTGTATGTGTGTGTGTGTGTATACACACTCTCTGATTGGGGCCCTTTGTCACTTCACTTCTCTGGGGTACACACCCTTCACCCACCCATAAACATATTCACAAACACACACACACACACACACACACACACACACACATGGTAGGTAACATACGATGCTTAGCATCTAGTGTTTGCCTGAGCATGTCCATGCTGTATTCAATACACAAGCAAAGTTCTCATGGGCATTTGGTTGGAGAGATTTTCCCATCCGTCTACACTGGAGCTTTCATCCCGTGTGTAAGATGTGCTGTGGGAGGTAATTTCGCTCGGGGGCCCTCATCCATTTATAAAAGGGCTCTTGTTGTGTATGCCTTTATTTTACTAGAAATCGTACAGAATCTTTAAACGTCCTGGAGGAAGCGAGAGAGAGAGAGCTCTTGCAGTGCCACCGGGACACTCTTCTCATGCTCCTTTAGCTCACAGGGCATCGTCAGCAATTCAGGAGAAACAACCTTCTCAAAACCCTGATTGGTCGCAGGCTGCTGAGCTCGTGATTGCTGAGAACGAGGATGCTGGGAAAAGAAGCACTGTTGGATTCTCTCACGAGAAATGAGAGCCATTTTATTCATCTCCTCATCTCCATGCTGCACAAACACTGTGAACGCTGTTACTGCATGTGTGTGTTCAGATGGCTGATATGCATATGCCAACTGTAGATCCAGACATCCAAGGTGTGTGTGTGTGTGTGTATGTGTGTATATATATACATACTGAGGTGTATTTTCTTCTTTAGCAATGCTGTGATGATGAATGAAGAAATCTCCGCCGACACATGTCTTAGTTGTATAAAATAAGTTTATTACAAAAAGAACAGCATCAAATCAAGCACCTAGGTATTGCTTGAGAGAGGTCAATATGAATTCTCCTCTCTCGAACCTTACATCTGCACACCTATATATGCAAGTCATCCATGAAGACCAGTCCCCTCAAATTTGCATAGTATGTCATACATATTGATGAAGAAAGACAAGAATGTGAAAAGAAGCCCCAATAATTTAGACTAACCAGAGACAGGAAAAGGGCTCACCAGACCTTTGACTCCTAGCACAGGTCCCCTTTTAGCTAACTCAGAACATATGTGACCCCTGAGCTTTAGACCTCTTTGTCTTGGTCACTTGTAAGGAACCAGAGAGAAATGGATTCCAGACGCTCACAGTTCAAACTTAACACTTACAGTTTAAACTTAATCACTATATCAAGTATTACATAAGCTTAGACACCACAATACACAACATATATATATATATATATATATATATATATATATATATATATATATATATATATATATATACAAACACACACACGCAGTCACAATAGGAGCAGTAAGGGATAATACAAACAAATCAGGCAGGGAAGCTGCTTTATTACTATCACTATGAGTGGGGGGAGGGTCTATACTTACAAGTCAGTTTCCAGGGAAACCTCATTAGCATTTTTACCATCCAGCCTGACTTGTGTTTACTTCCTTTCATTATGCAATCACACAGCAATGGACGGCTCAGGTCCGCTGCAGTAAACAGGCCCGGTGTTCATCAGAACCGACACCTCTGTGGTTTAGAGGTCTTTCCAATGGACTGCGTGTCACGTTTGCAGGTGCATGTGCACCGTGAGTGTGTTTGGTCACAGCCCGCATGGCTAGCTAATGTGGACTTAATGAGTGAGCAGAATGACAGGGTGATTTATAGGACTTCTTTATTTGTCGGGCACAGTCCAGAATGCCGTGTTATGGATTGTAAGGTTAGTGACCGCAGCTAAATCTGATTTCCACAAACCGTGATGAATATTGTTAAACTCGCGAGATTGAGCAGGACATCAGTTAACCGCAATGCATGTTGCTGGGTGTCTACCCAATACATTTCATTAGTAATTTCTTCAAGTGAATTAATGCTAGTATTTAACTACACACATCACAATATAATTACAAAGCACCCTAACCCCACACCCATTACATGTAGGCCTTCCACAAGGTAATGAGGGACCAGTAGCGTCAGAGCCAGCATCTATTTTTCTCACCTATAATGTGAAGCCTGAGGTGATGGCTCAATCTGCCTGGCTACAGCCCCTCCCCCGCAGCTGTGCCGTGCTTCCCAGGAGAGACCTGGCCGGCTACGACTTTATTAGGCTGTATTCCGCTGGAGTGACGGCTCAGTCGTCCAGCTTCGGCTCCAAAGGGCAGGAGCAATGCAACGACCCCACCTTATTAAGGATGCAGTATGTAATAAGAGCAAAATGAGCTATTCTCTCACATACTCTTTCACTCTGATACAGACACACCAACATGCACTCACACACACACACACACACACACGCACTGTGGAAATGCATGGCTGTGTGATTAGAATGGGAAACGCAGATCAATAAGTCAAAAGGAGAAGGTGCTGCAGCAATAAGCATGTGGGCCTGAACTGTGTTCGGGGTAGAGGAGCTTTCCAAGCTGAGATCGAAGCAAATCTCCACCTCTCGCTGCTCCTACGTTCTCTCCTCATCAAGGATCTACTTGACTTGGACAAAAAGATCTTAATGCAGCAAGATGCGTTATCACAAGGGAGGACATGTCCAGGCTTTAATCACATGACCTGATTTGTATTTAATTACATTTAATATGTCTTAATTATAATAGTCCATATTGTCATTGTACATTTAAGCATTTCCTCATTTGCCTCAAACATCATTAACGATGTGATGTATTTACAAGAAGACTGTTGTGAGAAGGAATGTAGTAACATAGCAACAGCTGGAGGAGAGACTTCAAACGAAGGCATTAATCTGTCGCAGAAAGCGCACACAGCCCTGACATCCGCCATACCTATTGCACCATTTCATTAAGCAGATTTCTGCGGTCATGGCAAGGTTTGTACGAACCCTTCAAACCTGGATTTCAGGTTTTAAATGAAGTCTTAATTTGACTGGGAGGTATGACTCCTAACTGCCACAGACACCAAGCCCGGAGGATCTAACAAAGCGTGCTCAACGATGGAGCCGCCAGGTCCACAGAGGTCACTCCCACCGTCTCCGGGACTAAGTGTCATCCGTCAAAGAGCAGTTCTCACATGGCATGCCTTGGCAAGCTGGCATTCATTTCATTAGATATTGTTTCCCACATTTATCAAATTTACGACGTGCTAAGTATGAATGTGCATGAAGGAACACATTATCACAATGAAGTTCTCAGAAAAGATGAACCTGCCATTTTCTAAAGACTCAGAGTTAGGCAGTAGTCTGTACTGCTGATTATTAAAAAGCTTATGCAAGGTGGATAATTGTCTTATGTTTAAAAAATCAGAAGGAAAAAAAGTCAGATTCCACAGCTTCAGATACTGTCGAGTTTTTTAACAAAAGGCAGATATCTGACTGCTTAAACTGAGTGGTTCCACCACCCTTGGTTCCACAATCGTCCCACGCTATCTGTCACTGCCAGCAAGCGGGCGGAGATGGCAGAGCTGCCTGTGGACAGAGATTCTAACTGAATCTAGCTCTGTGATGTTGGTGTGAAAACTGTCACGCAGACTCACTGCTTCTGCCATTAATGGCAGAGGGCCATTCACAGCTTTTGCTTCTCAGTCCTTTGTCATTTGTGTCTATGGGAAAAAAAATCATTGCGTTTCCTAACAGATTTGTTCCAAAAAATCCCCATGGAAATAAGCCCAGTTGTAAAGAGATTTTTTATCACTTCATCCTCTCCAAATACCCATTGTTCTAGTACATATGAAAAGCAGTTTGTGCAGTTGCTGCTTATACAGCAGACTAATATGGGTTGTCAAGACTTTGGATTAAAACTGCAATTCTTACTATTGTTTTTTTCAAATATTTATTACATTTCCATAAGATATTAAAGTAGGGCATTGTTTCTATTGATTTAAAGGTGGCTCTTGAAACTTTAATAGTGTGTACAATGCTACACTAAGAAGAATGACAATGAACATACTCTGTGAAGAACCTTGTGCTTATACTGCATGTCCTATAATGTCCTGGTAGAAAGAAATCAGTTTTGCATGCCTTCTGAAAACAAATTCATGACAAAATTGTGTGTGCTTTTCGCACTGTGATGATCCTGAAATAGAAATCGATTTTTGGTGGGCTTCCTGTCTTGACCCACCGTGACACTTTATTCCTCAGAGAGAGAGAGAGAGAGAGAGAGAGAGAGAGATTCTAAAATGTATTTGGGAAGCCCGGGTTGTGCTCTTTGAATGCGACACCATTCCAACTCAACCAACAGAAAGCAGAAGAGGAGGGGAGTGGAAGCGCGAGACAGCAGGTCCTCAGTGAAGTCGATTTCATTCAGAAGGATTGCAGCGCGCGGAGCTCCACGGATTACCCCTCTACTGAAAACTGCCCGCTTTCTGTCGCTGCGCTCTCTCCAGTCACGGGCGCGCTGGCCTCAGAATATCCTCCTGGTTTCAAATAAGAAGTGGATGCGAGGCGCCAAGCGAACACAAAACTTGTTTCTTCCGATTTCCAACGGGTTGACAACAAAGGTGAGTCTGTCATTTTAGGTATGAACATAAAACACCACCGGACATCATAAATTCATATATTCAACAACATCATTACTGAATAAAGAGCTTCATTACGAGATTACCACGATAACATAAAACATTTGTTATAAGGCTAATTTTGCATTTTTATATTATGCAAAATATACATTTCAAATTGTTGTTATTAGTAGTAGTAGTAGTAGTACTAGTAGACAACATGTTTAGTAAGTTTTACATAGTACATGCCACGGAGTGGATTTCACCACACATCTTAAAATTGGATCTTTTTGTCGGTTTTACAAGTAGTTCCAAGTTCGTCTCGGTTTGGCTCTAACTACTTCAAACCACTTTGCCAGGCGTACCTGCAACTGTAGTGTTCACTAGGCTGAAATATCAGAATATCTGTTTAGCAGTTTAGTTGAGTCGGATCTCACTGCTAATTTACCCTCACTATGCGTTAAACCCGACGTTCGCAAGACAAGTGTTAGCCGAACTAAAGTACGGAATTTAAAGCGCTGGGTATGAAGACGCTTTGAAACAATTTAATCAAATGCATACAGCCAACATTTTAAAATCCATTTATTGACACCGCCATCGATGAAAAGCGGAGTTCGAACCGAAGGGTACGAATCCTTATCTCTCGTTTGACATGTTAATTAGTAGCCTCGTGACATTATCTTAAACTACATTAGCAGTATAACCGCATTGTTAAGTGAGCGCGTTAAAGTTGCTTCTCTCTTATCCACTAATAAAGTCTTTTAAAATGGTTTGATTTTATTGTCACTTGTTATCGACCGGCATTTTCTGACGCTGTTCCCGACTGTGGTCCTGCAAACGGAGATTGTGTGTAGTGAGAACACAAATGGTCAGTCCTGTCGACGCCTACGAGGTAAAAGAAAGTGTATTAGTACCTAATACACGGCGCTATTCTAAAAATCTAATTTAATAACCAGTGCAATTTGAACGTGAACGTATACTGTGTGCACGCGTGTTAAAGGAAATCGTGTACACAAATACTTGACTGCAGTTTGTATTGGTCGACATTTGTGTGACACTTCTGATTGGGGACGTGGGTCGTAGTGGTAATCGTAGGTCCCTGGAATTACTGCAAAACCCGTTGAACGGACTCTTATATGTAATGACATACAGGCAGATATTGTTTAGATAGCAATTATATATATAGTATAAAGTCATTAAAGCTGTCCTCTTGAACTCCTTATTGCAAAAATAAAAGTAATAAAAGTAAAACCAATTCTAAATTACTCATTTTTGTCAGTTACCGCGGGGTGGGGGAAATAATTGTATGTTTGTTATTAGTAACTCCGGTGGGAGGTATGAGGACTGGGTAAAATCTGCCCTCTGGGTGATATCTGATGGAATGCTTGCTATATGTGATTGCAGAGGAAATCTGAAAGAAAGAGATTATCCATGCAGATAATCAATTTTGAACTGTGCCTAGGGGTCCCACTCATAGACATTGTATTCCTTTCACCACAGAATTATGTGGAAGTCATTTAAGGGTTTGGATAAATGATCAGATCTATAGAGAGTTTCTGTGTTTGTTGAGGGACTAGTGTTTGTTTCAGTATTGTGGATGCTATTGTGGTTGCTTTCTCACAGTACTGTCAATCAATCTCATTAATATTTGTAATAAGCAGGGATTTCCTATTGCATATGTGCATGTGATGAGCTCCCAGTATATGGTACAATGTTTAAAGACACACACCTCTCCTCTTAGATTAGCGGAGCTACCCGCACAATTGCAAATAAATTAACACACTGTCACACAATATCACACAATTATGTATGTAAATATATATGAGAGAGAGAGTAAACAACATTTCAGTCCTCATTTTCATTGTGTATTAATATATTTTAGTACACAATGTTGCCAAAGGAACAGGATGATTTGGACAAAGGTCCTTCATCAAGAAAACGCTTCTTTCTATTGTTTTGCTTTGCATGCACAGAGAGCAGGAATGAAGTGAATGGCTTTTGTGAAGGTCTGTTGGTTTAATTAGGGTATATGTCAGTCAGGGTGAACTCGGGTGGAGTTAGGGGACTTGGTAGGGTTATGGAACATTTGAGTGGTTTGGCCACTCTTAAGTGTGCGTGTGTGTGTGTTGGGGGGGGGGGGGGTGCAGGAAAAAACAGCTTTTAAGACTGACAAGATGAGACAAGACAAGACAAGATGGCTTGTTCATATGAAGATGTCAACACGTTTTTGTGTTAGGTTGAAGTGTTTTTTAAGAAATAAATCTGCGGTAATTTTGTGTTTACATGTTTATAATACCTGCAGACAGCGAATTGTCACATAGTCACTGGATTTGACTTAAATTAATGCTAATTCAGGATTATGTTAACATTTGAAAACCAAATGGTACCACAATGGTACCACATGTTTGGTACTACATTTTTATTGGTAACAGAAACTCGATGTGGTATAAAATGAGGAGATCAAATGAACATTTTCTGTAGGTTAATGTCTTGGCCTTATTAGCACGGTGTGAGACATTGTGTGCAATCCTTTTCACCGAGCAACAAAGCAGCATGAAGCAGGGGCACAAGGCTCTGCCTGTCACCTGGACAAAGTCTAGAGAGGAGCGCGTCTGAGATGAAGAGAACAGTGGTCTGTCCATTAGGCCTGTCGTTACAGAAGCAAGAGTGGAGAAAAGAGAGAAAGAGAGGGAGAACGGACGACAGACAGGCAGGCTGTGCTCATGTGGCGAACCGCGGGGTTCTGGGATGCGGCGATGAGGGGACGAGGTGGGGTGGATGGATCGTGGCAGTGGCCAGTGCATGGGGCGTTTGAACCTGGCGTGGCAGTTCCCCTGGTGCCCTGTGCAGAAGTACACACCACTTAACGCGTAGTAGGCGTTTGTTCACAGAGCTACGGCAGCTAGTGAAAAGTGTGTAACTGGAGCACTGCCGTCGAGTTAGGTGTTACGCTCATTCCTCCGTGTGGTCTGTATGCGCTGGGATGAGATGGTCCATGGTGAAGAACGCTACCGCAGCACAGTTTTGGTATGGCACTCAGGAGTACATAAGTACAAATGCACAACACAACGTGCAGATGGATCAGGAATGAGGGCGGATATAACACAATCAACACAGAGAACGTCAAGTACTGCAGTCACACATGGTGCTTGGGAACACTGAAAAGCTGGGACAACATTATAATGTATGTTTTAATGGCTTGAGTCCTTTGAGGAGCTGAGAGGCAAAATGGAATAGGACTAAATAAGAATTGAAGTATGGAGAGAGCATTCAAGCAGAGAAGAAACAGGACGTGTGTGTGTGGAGTGGTCGGAAGGGGGAGGTGGGTAGGTGTGTATGCATGTTTTTCATGTCCATTCAGCCTTTTCGGAGCAGTGAACAGGCTGCCATTGGGCGGCACCTACTGTAGTGCTTGAGTAATCCCCCTGGGAACACGCGGGCACTGCCAAAGTGCCATCCAACTCCTTTTCTCTCCGTCTCTCTCCTCATCATCCCTCGCTGCCTCTGTCCATCTCTTTTGTGCCGTATCGCTTGCTCTCTCCTCCCTGCACTGCCTGGGTAGTCTGCTGATGCATGTGAAGCACAGAGGACCAGGTCCTTTCTGCTGTTAGCGTCCCTCACAATCTGATTCGCCAGCTTGTGTAGAGAGCAGTAAGCCAGCTTAGTCCCACGGGCTGCACCAGGGAAGAGAGCGGCTCCGCTCGGAGTTAGCGCGCTGCAGCACGGATCCTCTCAGATCAGAGAGGCTCCTGGATGAATCTCCATCTCAGCGGCTTGTCCGTCACACCTGTTCTGGATTCTTCTAGACAACCTAACACTTCTCAGCGTGATAACACCGTTTGAAGAAGTGCAGGGAATAATTAATTCCCAGAGAGGAGACAGTGAGATACAGGGCGAGAGAGATTTGTTATTTGATCTATTTTAGGATATTGTAGAATAATCGCAGGCATTTGTAGGCACGTTTACATGACCACTGGTTAGAGGTCAAGTGCCCTCTGCTGTTTCATGCAGAAATGTCTCTGTCCCCTGTTGCGTTAACTATGAGATGCAGAAATGTCTCTGTCCCCTGTTGCGTTAACTATGAGATGCCCCCTGTTGCGTTAACTATGAGATGCAGAAATGTCTCTGTCCCCTGTTGCGTTAACTATGAGATGCAGAAATGTCTCTGTCCCCTGTTGCGTTAACTATGAGATGCAGAAATGTCTCTGTCCCCTGTTGTCGTTAACTATGAGATGCAGAAATGTCTCTGTCCCCTGTTGCGTTAACTATGAGATGCAGAAATGTCTCTGTCCCCTGTTGTTGCATTAACTATGAGATGCAGAAATGTCTCTGTCCCCTGTTGCGTTAACTATGAGATGTTGTTGCCTGAGTAATTCAGCTTTGCACATCAAAGTAAAAAAATACAGAATATAATTATACAAAACTCCTCAACAGCCTGAAATTGGATGGATTCATTTAAAATAGATGTTATTATTAAACTTGTGTCAAAGGACATGGGTAACGATTGAGAAATACAGGCGACATATATAACTTAATGACATTAGCTATTAGAT
Organism: Brachyhypopomus occidentalis; assembly: GCA_020368025.1. NCBI lineage: Eukaryota > Metazoa > Chordata > Actinopteri > Gymnotiformes > Hypopomidae > Brachyhypopomus > Brachyhypopomus occidentalis. The sequence goes on along the minus strand of JAGXOD010000004.1, from coordinate 4,966,637 downwards.
CTATTTGAAATACCACATTACATAAGTGTAGCACATATGGAAATAAGAATATATAGGGAAATCAAAACTAATGTTTTTTAATTAAGTTTTGTAATGAAAAAGGATCATTTCATGCTGTCAGAGTTTTCAGACAGTATGCATGGTTCTGAAGCAGTTTTCATCACAAATAACTCCAGGAAAAATTTGATTCTGTCTGTCTCTCCATTAAGTAGGTGTGAAATATCCAGAGTAGAATGCATTTTGATAATAATGATTTGAATGTATGACTTTGATTGTGGTCTTCAGGACTAAGATCACAGTAAACGCTAGGTAGTCAATGAGAGACACACACACACACCGTGTTGCACATTGTCTTCCAGTTAGTGTAGCTCCAGTTGTAGATATGGGTGTAATTGCTGTGATCGGCACCAGCCCTGCAGACATGATGACCTGAAGCACCTCCAGTTCATTTGGTGTCAGCCAAATTCAGGTCAGCAGAGGACAGTCACAAACAGCCCCTTCAATCAGACACCAGATGTGGGAGTGTGTGTGTGTGTGTTTTTCCTTGTTAGAAATAATGTTAAACATTCCTCAGTGTTTAACAGAAGCAACCATTAGAATGAATTAAGATGTCATTAAAATTCAATGGAAATGTTCATCTTAACAGTCCCACTCAGTATGTCACAGTTAAGAAATGTACATATCAAATGAGCAGAACCCTGTCCTCATGCATATCCACACCAGGCATCCATGTGTCTCACAAGCACACAGACACACTAGCATGCTAGAAATAACAACACAGTAAAGACCCACTCCACCTATAAGTGCTGTTAGCAAGGGTGCTTAGTGTCTCCAATATATCAGTTTCCACTTTATCTTTAAAGAGATTTAGCATTTGTTAAAGGGAAAAAAAATATGTATACACAGTAGATGGTCATTTTAATGAATTCACTACATCACATTAAGGACCCCCAAACCACCACAGTGTCATAGACGTGTGTTTGTACCATTACACCAGGAGTTGAGGCTCAGCGCAGGACCAGTCTCTCCTCGCCTCAGCCCCCTCTTATGGCCTCAGGGCGAATATCAGCACCTCTCTTCTCCTCTCTTCTCCTCTCCCTTCCTTTCCTCTCCCTCTTCCCGTTCATTTTCGGGCTAAGGCTCTAATGGGCTTTTGAGGAAGCTTTGTGCGCGTCTTTGTGCCGGGGCCGGGGGATTGGGAGACATTAATTCCTCTCTTGAGTATGTAAATGACCAGGGCTGTGGGAGCGGAGGGCCGAGCTGCCACTTACCCACTTAATCTCAGGGAGCTTCATCACTTTTACGTGCTCTTCACGAGCACACACGAGAACCCCAGTGCCACGCACAATGCCCAGCTCCCCCAGGGGCCACAGCAGCACCCCGTGCCCACGGCCTTCTTCTTCCGGAGGGCCCCTGCTCCTCCCCCTGTGCTGCGACTCACCCCACCCCTTCCCAGCATGCTCTGCCTGAGGTGCACGGGCAAACAGGGACGGCTCTGTTTACCTCCGGCCGTGGCCGGCGGAACACTAAACAATCCCCTTCACCGCCTGTTTGTCAGTCCCGCTTTTCAGCCCAGGGGGGAGAGAAAGACGAGGAAACAATTAAAAGCCCCTCCTGAACCTCTGCGCTAACAGTTTCCCAGCACAGGGAGCATGTGAACGGGCGGAGAGCCCTCTTAACTGCCCTATTATTCTAACGCGCTTGGCGTGTTCCAAGAGCGGCTCGCCTCAATGGTCGTCCCAACACAGTGGACTTTTTGTAGGGAACTTGGCTCACCACACTATGCACTGGTTAATGAGGAGTTGCTTTCATTTATCTATCTATCCATCTATCTGTCTGTCCACCTACCTATGGCCTGTCCTGTGAGCTCCATAGCTACGCCACATTATCTGTTTCAGCATGGCATTGTCCATGCAGTATATAGCGTCACAACGGTCAGTGATGGTAGGTTTGCATTTGAATGTTTTCTGGACTATAGCACCCAAAATTGCATAATCTAAAAGATATTGACTCAAAAACAAACCCACATGACCTAACAGACCTTACAGAATACTGACACTATTTTATATTTCACTTTAAAACACATGTATTCAAAGGTGTCCAAAACGAGTGTTTCTTCTATGAGGATCTTCTTCACAAAAGGCAGTGCCAACCCTGCTGTTAGAAAGGCTGCTTGCTTCTAGCTCCAGTATTTAACAGACATCTTGTGTTCAGATTTGCGTGTGATTTGTAAAGCAACTCAGAGCGCTGGTTGTTAGCAGATTCGCCGTTGAAGCGGAGTGTGTGCGTTAATGTGACATATAACAAATCTGACCAACTCGGATCTAGTGTCAGCACTGAACAGGAAGGCATTCATGGCGTTCATGACATAAATAAACAGACAGCGTGTGCTGTCTAGTCTCATCGGTTTCCGATATATCGGCCGAAGAAACATGATTTCTTTGAAATGCGCATGGCGATTAATGAGTTTTGGGAGAAAAAAAAAACATTACACCGGCTCAAGAGAATTCATACGCCTTCTTACGTTGTAGCATCCAAAATTTGCCAATGAACATTCATTAATGAGGAGTCCTGGTGCCATGTTGTGCGCATGTGCTAAGCTGTTGGCGTTAATTAAGCGTAAAGGTGAGCTCATGAAGGCGCGTATGGTATTGGCTGCTACGTACGTGGTTCTGAAAAGACAGCAATCACATATTTCTACATGTTCTGAAATAACTCGGTATTGGAAGAGCATGTGTGAATTTTATTGGACGTATCCCTGTCTCCATCGCGTTTTTCTTTTATTGTCTAATAAAGATTATTATCGTAGCAACCATACTATGGGCTAAAAACATTTAAATTTCTTATAGTGATAAAACGTAGGGGTTTGCCTTTGTCAATTTTTACCAAATTGACTATCAGTACAATTTTATGATTTTTACTTACGCACATATGAACCCACGAGAAACTGCACCCTACATACCCATACATACACACACGCCAGTAATCATGCACATTGTAAACAAACGTCTCATTCTCAGAGCAAATATTCCAAAAAAAACAACAATTCAATTCAATTCAATCTCAGAACTCATTATAAACTCATTATAAAGATTCAAGAATTTTCGTTAGGTTTCGATTGGGCAGGTAATTATGGATTACATGCAATTTATTAATCAGATTACTAAAGCAAAGTGCAGTAGTCTTTACTGTAAGTAAAAACGAGTACACATTATTCTTTATCCGGGAGAGCTGCGCACAACGTTATGTTTACGTTTACGTTATGTTACGTCAGAGCTAAATTATACAGACTGCACTTCCTTGCCTAGTGCATGAAATAGAACTTGTTCCGAATACTATAGAATCGCGTTCAGACAGAAATATCTGTTCATGGTTCATCCTCTAACTCAACTCGGTGACCGGCTCTATTAAGCACCCACATAGCAGGGAGACTTATCATCCCCACCTTCTTACTGGATGAGAAGTTGGTCAGTGATATTCCTGTCGACCATCTGACATGGGCAGCCCATTACATACGTGAAATTCAGACCTGACACCAGCGGACAGGTGCACCTATGCAAACGGAATTTCTGGGACAAGTATCTAATGATGTAATGTAACTAATCATATAATTCAATTAATTAAAGCACTCATACACGCAACAACACAATGTAAATACATATGGCTATGAAACTAAAACTGATATCATCTTCTAAGGACTGATATCAGCCTGATATCATCTTCTAAGGACACCAGAACTAATTTACATCTAATTAGCTTAGATTAGACATTTAGCTTTGTTCAAAGTGCTGTGGCTGGAGCTTGTTCGGTGAAATCCTGCATCTTTAGTTAGCAGTGTCCACAGTGTGGGCAAGAGCGCAGGACTGTTACCTCTTTGGTCCAGGCTGATGTGAGTGAGTAGAGAGGACACTATTTTTATATCTACAATGTATCACCATGTATCTCCCATATACATCTTTTATGATATTCATCACCGACTGTGCATGTGTGTGCAGAGGTCTAGTGGTATATGACTGCATGTATGCATAAAATATCCTCCATAAAAATCTTGTCAGTCCCCATCTTGACAGCTGTCTTAAATCAGCATCCAATTCTTCCACTCTCCTTCTCTCTTTGTCTCTATCACTCTCTCTCCTTCTTTGACTCTCTCTCTCTCTCTCCACATCTCTGTGTCAGTCTCTCTGTATGGCTGAGCAGTGGAATGATTGCTGGCAGTTGGCTGGTCCAGGCTGATTTAATGAGATCTTCAGGGGAATTTGAGCCAAGGCGATGGCACACATCCCCCACCACACAGCCTGTCCTCATCCCTGCACACTGCTGCTAGTGATAAAGTTGGACCTAGTGAAGAGTCCTCCAGATCCAGCACAGCACTGCAAGACCAGAGGCAGATGGAGATTAAGTTTCCCCTTTAGTGCGTGATAATTAATAGAGGGGTAGAGGGAAGAGCCCCAATGGACTTGTGGGCTTCTACACAACCCTGGATAATGGAGAATAGCTCCAGCAGACAACATCTGGGATCTCTACCCAGAATACTGAACATTTTTAATCTTTTTTTTAATTTGTAAAATATTATTGTATTTATTTTGTATACTTTATGAAATTCGCCATTCACCGTCCTCCAGGCTGGCTCTTTCCTTCAGGCTCATGTCTACCAGAGGCCTGAGAGCTTGTGGGTTCTTCCCAACATCTTAGATGTTCCTAGGACAGCGGTCTTCTGGACAGAGCTCCCAGATGTCTGCTGGAGGCATTCTCCCAGTTTGGAAGTCACCCCCTGTTGTTCTTATTACCAGGGAAATCGATGCTGCCTTTGCCTTCGGAGTCTTGTAAGCTCTTCTCTCTGCACCTAGTATTTCTAGAGCTTGATGCTGATGTTGCCATCACTCTGGATTGCTAGGTCTATCACTACTGCCCTCTTCTGCCCTTTGTACATCTGGTTGGTTAGCTGTTAGCATTTTTTCAGTCTGTATCTGGAAGTCCCATAGGCTGTATATCCCACTTTGACCTCAGAACCACCAGCCCATACAGAAGAGGTGTTTCTGGATACTATACCAGACACTTGTTTATGACGTAGCATCCTGCATCCTTCCCTCTTGTATCCTGGATGTGCTGGATTGTCTCAGGGGCATCTGCACAGCCTGCATCTGGGGTCCTGCCTGGCGTGGTAGATCCAGCCTCTATTGATCTTGTATTCAGAGCTTGTTCCTGTGCTGCCATGATTAGCGCCTCCATGCTGTGTTTGAAACCAGCCTTTTCCAGTCCAGCCATTGTTAGGATTCTTGCATCAACCACTTCCAGTATTTGCTTGTGGTTCATACCATACCATGCAGGGAGGATATATATATATATATATATATATATATATATATATATATATATATATATATATATATATATAGAGAGAGAGAGAGAGAGAGAGAGAGAGAGAGGGAGGGAGATCATACATTGTTGTGTGGTGTAAATCAACTTAATCATTAATGATTAAAGGCTAATGTTCTCATAACTAGTGTTGAAGTGAATGTTGTGAGGAGCTCTGAGATAGATGGAACCAAGTGTGTCAGTTCTTGTACCCTTTTATACTGTGGAAAGCAAGAAACGAACAGATGATTTTACGAGCCCATGGACAATGCAAACAGTCACATCCAGGCAAGACACATTCTACATTTTACACTAGTGCTCAGATATTCATCCCAGAATGCACCTCTTCCTTGACTTCATCTGGGATTGGCTACAGCAGCTGAAGACCATGTCAGGTAAGAACAAGAACACAACTTGTCAATGGGCACAGAAAAACCACACTCATGCACAGAAGACTGGAAGAAGCTACCCAGTCATGGAGATGCTGTTGGAAATGGTTTTCCAACACACTGCTAGTCATGCTGGACCTAAGCCGAGAGTCGCTAGTGCTAGCTGGGCACCTACGGGTGATTTTCCGACGTTTATTGCCTCAGACTCTGCACCCCTAGTTGCTCATTAAGTGGCTGAGGAGTAGAAATAGTAACGAAAGGTCTTACTCGCTACTACGTCATCATGTAGGAACAGTGAATCATTAGCTCTCAGAACCACTCTCCTCCACTATCCCTCTCTCTTTGTCTCGTTCTATATCCATCTCTTACCAACTCTCTCTCTATTTCAAAAGAAAAACACTATCAAAACATTTAGTTAAGAACGTGCGTACCCTGTGGCAGTACGCTGACCTCTGTCTAGCCATGCAGATTCTGAATGGCTCCTGGCTCTGATGTCAGAATCTGTGTTTATGTGTGCATGCGTATGCTTGTTTTTTTTTTTTATTCTTAGTACAAAAAAGTCCTGACTATGTAGGAGAACCAGAAAAAAAACAGGGGTAGCAGTTTATAATTACTGGGGTAAAGGTTAGGAAGGATTAGGTCAACAATTGATTTTAGATTTCAGATGTTTGTTTTAATATACAGTTGTTAATATGATAGCTTAAAAAAACATAGTGTGTTCCAGTTAAAGACAAGTTGCATAGAGCTTCCTCTAGTCAGACACCCTATTCTCTGAAACTTCCCAGAGTTCTTCTTATTCCTTTAAAACACAACCAATGTGAAAATGCACTAATAATTTCAGCCATTAGCCCCGAAATAACACCTAAAATGTTTGTGGATGTCGCATTAATGATTAACAATTAAATGTTTCACTGAAAAAGTATTTAACGTTTTTGACAACATTGTTTTCTTGTCAGTAGATAAAAGTAAATTAACTGATTCTGGGTTTCCAAGATTGAGAGACTGTACAAAGGTTACTGCTTTTCAGCATTTGCTCATCTATGTTCCCCTCCTTGGAAATGTAATGCCACAAAGTAGAGTTTACCCAGAGGGGAGGGAAGCAGCCTTGCTGCCTCTGTGCACAACAGGGCCCAGGCCAAGGAGACGAGCCCTGCCAGAGCAGGGGGGAAGGCTTCTTCATGTAGGCTTAATGACAATGTGCCCACATTCAGTTAGCAGGCAGCATTGCGTATGATCACATAGGTTCTCATAGGACAGGCATTAGGAATTTGGCATTATTGTAGCTGTAGTACGTCTGTGTCTTAACATGCGTTATTGTTTGAAGCTTTGCTTATGTTGTGTCATTTACTTTAATAGTTATTTGTATTGCCTGAGTGGAAGGAGGTCTCTTTCTTTATTGCTCTGTCTGTCTCCCCCCCCACCACCACCCCCCCTTTCCTTTTCTTTTCTCTGAGCTGTGCCGAGGTTGCTAAGACAACTCGTGAGGGCTGTCACTGACTTGCATCCTCTATGAAAGCACTAGAGAGAGTCAGAGTGAGTGAGTGAGAGAGTGTGATGAGAGTGATGAGAAAGAGAGACAGAAACAGAGAGAGAGAGAGATGGAAAGAGAGAGAGAGAGAGAGTGCTCACTTCGGCAAGGCAGCATAAAATCGGGATAATCGCTGTCGATTATGGAGCACAATGGGCTGCCGTTTCTGAAAGATTCATTCATCCCGGAAAGAGGGCTGGAGGGAGAGGAGAAAGGCCCTTCCCCCGGCCTCCCAGCCCCTCTGCGGCTCTCCCACGCTGGGCATGGGCAGGACATCAGCGGCCTGAATGGAGCTGGCATGCTGCGCATTGCTGCCCCCACCCCAATGTGGTCCTGGAGCCCGAACTTGGCTGGGGCGCTATGGTGGTGTGAGGGGCTTCGGCTAGCGGGGGCCACTACCGCTGTTTGCTCGTTGGACAAAGAGCTCTCAGATGAGGCATGGGGGAAACTTCACATGGTCCTAGCCAAGAGAAAGAGAGAGGGAGCGAGAGAGGGAGCGAGAGAGGGAGGGAGAGAGGGAGGGAGAGAGGGAGGGAGATTTAATATGCCTCTCACTGACCGGTCCCTTTTTGCCTGGGTGGTATGAGATACACACTAACACACACAAATCTCTGCATTCCCCTATACATTGGCCATGCATCCAGTTTCTGTTCCAGCACTGAAAGAGCAGAGGGTCTTAGGCTGATGTGAACAGGAGAGGGGATCACAGAGATTCCCCTGGCTGTTTCCTGGGAGTTGATTTTCATGTTGCCTTGACATGACTACAGCTTTCTGCTGTCATTCCTCATCCGGGCTCTTAAATGTTTTTTTTTCCTTTCTTCATTGTATGTGATAGTTTGAACAAAAGCAAAAGAGATCTCAAGAGGAAACGTGGGTTTTGTGTTTTTTTTAACTTTTAACTACAAAAAGTCAAGATAAATGTCTCTCCCAGTGTGGACACCCATTGTTATACAGTGAAGCATAACAAACCCATTGCTAAACATTGTTGTGAGATAAAAGGTTAACGTACGATCTGTGTAAGGTTAACTACATATATAGTACATCATTATTATTATTGTTATGTGCTGTTAACATTGAGTTGCAGTGCTAGACCTGATACAGTGGTTCTGAAGTGAGACCATGTGATAAGTAGTAAAATGAAAAACACAAACCCTGTCAGCAAACATATAATGTTTAATAATATATAATTTTGAATCATTTGACTTTCAGATATGATCATAGTTAGAGAAAGTTTTCATTCTCAGGGTATTTGATATCTGAAATGGCAGCTCTGCCTCATGACTTTGAGAGTAATCGAGTATGCCTAGGGTGGGATTATGGAAAAGAGAGTGAGAGAGAGAGAGAGAGAGAGAGAGAGAGAGAGAGAGAGAGAGAGAGAGAGAGAGAGAGAGAGACAGAGAGAGACAGACAGAGAGTGAGAGATAGAGAGTGAGAGAGAGACAGGCAGACAGACAGATAGAGAGAGTGACAGAGAGATAGAGAGACAGACAGACAGAGAGAGAGAGAGAGAGAGAGAGAGAGAGAGAGAGAGAGACAGCAAAGGGCTCCCCAAGGGATTTTCAGTACTTGCATCTAATCCGGGTTGCTGACTCCTCCCTCTGCTGCCCTGGCTGGATCCACTCCCATCAGAGAACGTCAGCCTCTGGGAACGTCAGCCTCTGGGAACGTCAGCCTCTGGGAACGTCAGCCTCTGGGAATGTCAGCCTTTGTTTCGTTTGGAGCCATTGACCCTGACGGCAGTGGCCCTCGTATCGAGGGGTCTAGAGGGGTCGGTTTCACTGCGGGGCTGAAGCAAGTTGAACTCTGGTGTCTGGTGGGTTTGCTCTGAAGCGTCAGGACTTCCCTGGGCGTCGGAGGCCAGCTAGGTGGATGCTCAGGAGCTCATGGCTCAAGAATGAAGTCAGTCTCTATATCAGTCTGTCAGCAAACCAGAGATGATGTAAGTTTATTCCCATTTATAACTACATGGGTGACATATAAAGTCAGTTTTCTAAACACAAAACTCGGATGTGTAATCCTCAGGTCATTACTCTTATTTATGCTTTATTGTTCATAATACGTATCATTTTCTTTATTTGTATGACCCAAATAAGAATTCTTCAGGTTCTTAAACAAAGTGAACACAGCACTAGTTTATATTCTCTGTAGTTTTGAACCATGACCTCAGAAGCTCACCGCTGGAAGTATTTGTTGTCCTGTTCATGTCCTGTTTCTGTGGGTCCATGTGCTATGTGGAATATAATGAGGAAGAGGAGCACAGCCTCTGAATATTTATTGCCATGAATCATAATGTTCTGTGGGTTGTGTTGGCTGGGTGAGACAGGTCCTGGAGGGTCTCCGCACACATTAGCCTCGCTTCACTGAGACTGCAGGTGACACATTGGAGCCTTGTTGCTTAGTTTTTGCTCTGACCTTGTTTTCTCCATTGGTTGGAAAGGTATGTCATGAGGTTGGAGTAGAAAGAGTGTCTCTCTCCCTAACACACACACACATGTGCATGCAGATTCTGTTAAAGAATCATGGTGTCAGTGTAACTTAACCTTCAGTCCAAAGTTATTTTTAGCCTGGTGACCCTTTACAGGTCTTGTTGTAACTATCAAAAATGGAAAGGCCACATTATAAGAGACGGATGTAAGGCAAGCAGAGCTGACTGAGGTGAAAGGTGGAGGAGGAAAGGCTTTAAGCCTTGACATCTGACATTCAAACCCTTGATGAAGGCAGATGGTGCAGAAACATCATGACTGGCACCTTGAGTAAAGCCTCATTAACCTTTTCACAGGGCAGTCCTAGACCCTCCTGTGCCAGAGCTCTGCCCCTCTTTTGAACACACACACACACACACAGACATGCACACACACACACTTGTCAGACCTTATGGTTGAATGATTCAGGTACTTTTGTGGCAGGGCTAATCTTTGCAAGCTCAGATGAGATTGAATTTAAAGCAGGAGAGATGTGTTTCAGACATGGTCTCCATCAGCCTGTCTTAGGTAATCTGATAAAGCACCACAGGATCATGGTCACTTTGTAACCCTCCATCACGTACCACCTCGTGTGCACTTAAACCAGCTATTTCAGCCACAGTCCATATTCTTACAGGTACATTAATGCTTGTAAAAAACTGTGATTACAGTTATAATATAACAAAGCTTAGCTTTACACACATTTCCTTGACAGTACATGATACTTTATATCTAAGTGCTCACAAAAGAATTTGTGTCTTACAGTATATCGTAGTAGTTGGTTATTATAGTATCTTAAGTACATGATTCTGTTCTGAAGCTTATTGATTATGAAGCAGATCTGAGGTACCGGGCTGTGGCCTCCAATCCCATAACACACCTGACCACTAATGAAAAGCAGTAATGGTATTATAGACTACAGTTACCCAACACCATTCACACAACATGCAAAAGCTAATGGCTGTCCTCTTAAAATGCACACAGACTGTGTTGAGACAGTTAGCTCATTAGGGCAGAAACATTCTGTTCATCATGGCTCTTGAAATTTCAAGGGCTTATGTACAGAGGACGTAGGAGCTTTGCTTTACAGTGTACCAGAGGTCATGCACACAGACACAGTTCGGTTCAGGTTTGAAATTAGGGCTCGGATGCAGCCATGGAGGATGGAGGATGGTCTACAGTCCTGTTTGAGTTTTGTCATAGCACTCACTCTCATCTGTGTATGAGATAGAGCCAGTGTGTTATCTTGGTCTGCTTTCACACCTGTCTGTCCGCCCCTCCCCCCAAAAGTATACCTGCTTCTCTCCTTACTAATTAACAAATGTAACAGCTTGCCTGAAATAATCTTAGTTTTCCAGGCTACAAAGCAGGAAGGAATTCAGATTTGTAATGAAACATGATATATCAGCAGTGTAAGTGGCTCAGTACAGGATAATACTCCTTTTGCAATAATCACAATAATCGCATCCTCTAGAAACAGACATTTGTGTCTAAATCCCCCAGTTGCCATTTCCGTACCTTTTTGTTGTTGTTGTTTGTAAACTATTTTTTCCATTTTTACTCATCGTGCCAATTCCAACCAATCAGCTGGCTATCTTTCCCCTGTCATACAACAACTCCAAACCATGGAAGGTTCAGGCAAGCACATGCTTCCTCTGACACATGTCATGCCATGACATGTACATGATTGGCTAGTGTTGCAGAGAATGCCCGGGGCAAGAGTAATGCCAGCCCTCCATTGGTTGGTTGTGGCATCATGGGGACTCGAACAAGTGAACTCTCAGTTACAGAGAATGCCATCTCTGTCTGGTTTATCTCTTTTGCTTTTTCTAGCTAAAATCAGGTAAGATCAATTGATATTGTGCCAAGGTAATGCTATCTTCTCCTCCCAGTGTGTGAGAGCTGTCTGACCCCAGTGGCACAGCATACATCTGCAGAATGAGTAAAACAGCCTTTCACTGCCTCCCATAGTCACATAACCAGTATGTTAAGATTTGACATGCAATAGCTAAATACAGATATTACTTTCTCATTGCATCATTTCTCATGTCTTGAACATGTCCAGGACTTGCACTGATGAACTGTGTAGTTTCAAAAAATACCCACTTCAACAAGAAAAGACAAGCTAAAAACAAATAAAGAATAACAGAACCTCAGGATTTTCTGCTATGAATGTGGTTTAATTTACATTTTGTTTGTATTTGTTACAGTAGCGTATCAACATTAGTTTAAGTGAAATACCACACATGTTCCTCTGTAACAGCACTGAATATACAAGGACTCAGAATGTCTGCGTATAGGCCAGTAATCATCAGCTTACAGCTCCCCCCCAATAAGTTCCAATCTGTTCTGTCAGTTACCTAAGCATTTGCCTACAGCACTATAGTAAGAAGGAGACATTGCTGGTTCCTTTAATAGTTATCAGAGCTATGCCCGTTGCTTCGTTGGGGTCTGTGCGGTCTTTACGAGCATTTGTATCATCACACCCCCGACTCTGTTATGCCAGCCTGTGGAAGCGGAGACTTGACATGCTTGTTCCCCTCTCTGTCCCCCTTCTCCTCCAGTGCCAACAGTATGCCTAAGCAAGTGGAGGTGCGAATGCACGAGAGCCACCTGGAGCCCATGGAGGCGTCACCCCGCTCGAAGTGCGCCCTCATCTGCCAGAAGATGCGCAAGAACCTGCTCCTCACGCTCACCGTCATGGGTGAGTGTCGGCCATCCCGTCTTTCCCCTCCGACCCCCCGTGGTCCTCTCCACCAGTTCCAGGTTCTCTTCGAAAACGCGCAGCTCAGAGTGGAGAGGGCTGGAGATCAGATGTTGCAGGCGGGCTGCAGGACAGCCAGTGCTGTGGGCTTTAGAAGACCTGTTAGAAGACATGAGATGGCAGGTTTGGTTTAGCATTACTGGCAATAACAAGGAGGATGAGCATTCATTGATTTTCTCTGAATGAGGAACAGACAGAGAGCTGTAATGTAGTTCCTTGGTTTCACCCCTACAGAAGTTCAACTATGCTTCAATGTTGCCACGGTTGTGAGTTGCTATTGATTCATTTTTAAGAGGCCCTGAAAAACAGAACATCTGCTCTAATTAATTAACATTTTTAAGATTATTCAGGGTGAGCAAACACTTGGATTTATGATAAATAATAACTATGCCCTAATATCTGTGCACACACCACATGGGTCATGTGGCCTGAGGTGCACATGCAGCTGTGTGTGCATCTGTGTTTTAGAGCATGACTAAAAGGCACATAGCACACCACCGTATACTCACACTGCTGTGAAACTCCCTACAGTTTTGTGAACCACACACAACAGCGAAGTCCTCATGTGTCACTCCTGGTGCTTCCCAAGCCGGTGAGCCTGGCAGGGTGAGGGCTGTGCTGGTGAAGAGTCCCTTACCAGAGAGCCAGGAGGGGCTGAATACCAGCGCATTACTGAACAGTCCCTCTGGGTTATTCACTTTGGCATGAGCACAAAGGACATGTGTCTGGTCCAGGGAGGGCGTGCTGCAGTTCCAGGGGCCTGCATTGTCTGGCACTGGGGGCTCCAGACCGCCCGGTCACTGGACAACACAGGGGCCATCAGGAGCCTCAGGGGGAATGATTCTCTGAGGCCAAGACTCCCAGCATGGCTGCTGAGTTCAGCCCAGAGCTGTGTGGCACCAGGTTTTATTCCTATCCGCTATCAAAGAGACTGTTAGAAAACCTGCTTCCCCCCTCTGGGGAATACAGATGGTTATCTAGTCATGCATTCCAAGAGTCTGTCCCTGACACTGATAACACAGTTCTTTTTTTGTTGGGTTTTTTTTTTTTGCTTCACACTTTTTTCCTCCCAAACACATGATTCAGTGCCTCCCCAATACACACATAGACACCCCCCACACCCCCCCCCCCACACACACATACCACATTTTGAAAATACATTTGGTTGGAATTATGTTGTACATTTTGGTACTCTATCACATTTTCAGTTTCTGGAATTCTTAGGGAAATTACATGCCACAGAAAATGAATAATGAATGGGTCTGTGAGAAATGAGTAAGTTCATTTCTTTCTCTCAAATTATCCTCTCTCCTCTGCCCTACCATCCCTCCCTCTCTCTCTCTCTCATTCCCTCGGTCACAGGTGTGATATTGGGAGCGGTGTCGGGTATGCTTCTGAGAGTGGCCTCTCCTCTTGATGACAATATTGTCATGGTAATTTCCTTCCCTGGAGACATTCTGATGAGGATGCTAAAGATGCTCATCCTTCCTCTCATCATCTCCAGTTTAATTACAGGTGACCACAGAAAGCATCAACTCTACACATAGATGTTTTCAGATATGACAGAATATGGCTAATCTGTTCTGCACCCTCAACCCAGAATAGGGCTAATCTGTTCTGCACCCTCAACCTAGAATATGACCAATCTGTTCTGCACCCTCAACCCAGAATATGGCTAATCTGTTCTGCACCCTCAACCCAGAATATGGCTAATCTGTTCTGCACCCTCAACCCAGGTCTGGCTGGCCTGGATGCCAAGTCCAGTGGCCGTCTGGGATCCAGAGCCATGATTTATTACATGACCACGACTGTGATTGCTGCCGTTCTGGGAGTGATACTGGTTTTGATCATCCACCCGGGCAACCCCAAGCTGAAGGAGAACCTTGGGGAGGGACTCAAGAATGATGAGGTCTCTAGTCTTGATGCCTTTTTTGACCTCATCAGGAATCTCTTCCCTGAGAATTTGGTACAAGCTTGCTTTCAGCAGGTTAGTGCTTTCACAACCTTCCATCCCTTTTTTTTAGCAACACTAATGTCAGTCACCACATTTTGAGGATCTGATAGGATGAACTGACTGGTCTGCTGCCTCTGTTCACAGATCCAGACTGTTGTGAAGAAGGTGGAAGTTCAACCAGATTTTGAAGATACCAACAGCACCATGGATGATTTTCTCACCAGTGCCACCAAGCCTCCTCCTATATTCATAGAAAAGAAATCCCTGCAGTTCAAGAGTGGAATGAATGTTTTGGGTAGGAAGCCAAATGCACAATTAAATTTTAAACGGGTTCACATAAAGTTCGGTGGGAAATGTGAGTGTTGATGGCTTTGTGCTCTCTCTCAGGTTTGATTGGATTCTTTATTGCCTTCGGTATCTGCATGGGAAAGATGGGGGAGAAGGCCAGGCTCATGATTGACTTCTTCAACATCCTGAACGAAATCGTGATGAAGCTGGTTATCATGATCATGTGGTTAGTCAAAGCAGTTCAGTTGGTGTGGCTCCCTGTCCATGAAATGGATTTTCTTGTCAACTCTTAGCATTTTTATTCTCATATCTCATAGGAAAGCTTTGTTTCGAAGGCCTCAAGACATTTAAAATACCAAGTCAAATCCATTTCATATTTCAAGCTCCCATGGGTACTTTCTTCATGTGCAGGTATTCTCCCTTTGGTATTGCTTGCTTGATCTGTGGCAAGATTATCTCCATCAAGGACCTGGAGGTGGTGGCCAGACAGCTGGGCATGTATATGATCACAGTCATCATTGGACTCATCATTCATGGAGCCATATTCCTACCCTGCATTTACTTTGCCATCGTAAGGAAAAATCCCTTCAGCTTCTTCATGGGAATCTTCCAGGCCTGGATCACTGCCCTGGGAACAGCCTCGAGGTGTGACACTTCACTCATAAATGTTTTTTTTGTACATACATAATTTTTTTTGTACTCATAATCCAGTATATTACAGTATATTAATTATATAGGTCATAATAGAGTGTGTGAATGTGTGCCTAACTGTTGCTATGAGATCTAGCTACATTATGGATTATAAATAATTTAGATTTATAAAAAGCTGAGATTCAGTTTTGAACACACTTGTGGTGCTGGACTTTCAAGGAAACCACGCATGAGCCTTTGACCCCCTATATTATCACACCGATGGTGACTTCATAAAACATACCATTTTGATCAATTGCAAACCTGAGCTGTTATCCCAATCCCCCAATAATGATTTAACCCCGCCTCCTCCCAAAGTGCTGGCACTCTGCCTGTGACCTTCCGTTGTCTGGAGGAGAACCTGGGCATCGACAAGAGAGTCACCCGCTTTGTCCTTCCCGTCGGGGCCACAATCAACATGGATGGCACTGCACTGTATGAAGCTGTAGCCGCCATCTTCATTGCCCAGATGAATGGCATCAACCTGGACCCTGGCCAGATTGTCACCGTCAGGTAACTTCTATTGGCTATATGCTTCAATCAGCCTTATTGCTCATTTTGGTATTACTGCAATATGCATCTGATTTTATCTTTTCTGTATTACCTTTACATAATATGCTGTATATTATCTCATTTGCCATTAAAAAATGGTTGCTGGTACAAATATACAAATGCATCAATGCGTACATCTGTGCATTTAGCTAAAATTGTGGTGAAATTTGAAATTTACTGTATGATACAATTAATCATTTTCTAAAGATTCATAATAGTCAGATCAAGTTACAGCTCTACCACACATATTATAGTATATTTACATCTTCACTTTAAATTCTCATTCTGCCCCTGTTTTCAGTCTTACAGCTACACTGGCCAGTGTTGGAGCGGCCAGCATTCCCAGTGCAGGACTGGTAACCATGTTGCTGATTCTTACAGCCGTGGGGCTTCCCACTCAGGACATCAGTCTGCTCGTAGCTGTTGATTGGCTTCTGTAAGTATTTTTTTTTACATCTTGGTCAGTACTAATTGCATTCTAGCAGCCCAGTTTTCATTTGACTTCAAAACTTTGGTGACGGTCCCTGTGACTGAATAATGCTGAGGAGTTTTAAGCCATTGTAGGTGAAGCTGGACTGGGAAACGTCCTTATATAAAAGGGAGCTGACATCTATCACAGCATCAATGCCTGGCGGCCAGTGGAAGCTCTCCTCTGGTCCGAAGAAGACTTGCGCATGCATTCACACTGCCCGTGTGTCACTGCCTGTTCTGTAGGGATCGTTTCCGTACCTCCGTCAACGTGGTGGGCGACTCGTATGGGGCCGGCATCGTCTACCACCTGTCCAAGGCGGAGCTGGATGCCCTGGACGCGCAGCACGGCAAATCTGACGACATCGAGATGATGACCAAGACGCAGTCCTATTACGACGACCTCAAGAATCACCATGAAAACAACTCCAACCAGTGCGTCTTTGCTGCTCACAATTCAGTCTTGGTAGATGAATGCAAGGTACAGCTCATGCTTACAGACATAGAGACCTCTATATAGCTCATCTCTGCTGCATGCTTACCTGCACTACCATCGTCTGCACGTTTCCTTACGTTTATATCGTCCAGGCCAATGTAAATACATACACAAACTAAAGAATGGTGTATATATTTCAACAGCAGTTTTCATGAGGCAGTGGTTCTTGTGTCATCCACCTGTATGCAAGACAAAAAATTGCTGTCAAAATGTGCATTAATGTGGCTTTATTACAGCGTATGACAGAGCAGCAGTTCATTACGAAACTAATAACAACTCCAAGCAGCAGGTTTTACTTTTAAATGCTTTCTTCCAGGCATTTTATCCCAAAGATAACTTAAATGTGCAACATAGGTCCACAGTATGGGCAAATTTTTTTTTTAGCTCTATGTCTAAATTCTTTGCGATCAGGACCTTATAGGCAAGGATAATGGAAATGTGGAACCCAGCCCCCACCATAGCATCTCAGGGACATAAATGATGTGCAAGAACAACATAAGATTGCTGTGTGCTCTTTCAGGCTCAGTCTTTGACATCTCACTTCATTATCACCGCATAATATCATTGTACAAATCAGTGCACTCGAATTATACAAAAGGCCCGGAGTGATGAGGAGTATTTTTAGAGTGATATTTACTTTAAAATACAGCAACTACACTATTCTCTAACTGTTCATTTTGAGCTCATATGGATGACCGAGGAGTTGCTGTACTGCTGTCTTTTGTGTTTGCATGACTGTGATGTGAAATTGACCCAAACTAACCTTATTTATCGAAAGATGCAAACCATTGTAGCCGCCTTGCAAAATAACACTCTGTAGACTTAATGCTGCCACTCACACGTATTTGTATCTGGTATCTTACCATTTCTGTTTGAATGGAATGTGTATTATTTTGTTTTATTGTTGTATTTGTATTTTATTGTGTTACAAAACGAACCAAATTGTGATTGTTGAATGTTTTATATGGGTTTTGCATGACAGTGAACATTCCAAGGTTGCTTTTGAAAGATGTGTTATACACTTTTAAAAGTTGCCCATGTGGCTGTGATGTTCTAGGAAACACAAATGTAATCATAAACAATTCTTGAGTAATAGCTTCTCAGGGTTTTCTAACAACTACAATAACTAAATGTGGCTCTATGTAAAGGCCATGGGCCTCTGCAGCTACAGCAGTGCAGGGCCACAGTGCGCTACACCAAATATAAAAGAGCAAATGAATAAAGACAAACCTCCAGATTTTTAAATCTCGTATTGCAAATTGGGTTTCTTATGATGTGTTGCAATTCCACAAAATCAACAAAGAAATAAATGTTATTTCCTCTCATAAATCTTCAAGAAGAACACATTATATCTACATTATAACATGTAGTTGTTCCACAAACCTTACACCTTCGTAGGTAGAACGTTCCCTCTCCTTTAGACGTTTGTCCTGTACGGGAATCGGTATGTTGTTTTTGAACTGTGTTGTTTAGATCTCCCTGCTAACTGCTTGCAGGTGACCTCGGCAGCTACAAACGGCTCTACTGCGGAATACACACTTATTGAAGAGGAGCCAGGGAAAAGTGAATAATGTGAGCACCCCCAAGCCCCGTGTCCAAGCCCCGTGTCCAAGCCCCCACGCTTCCCTTTCTGGTGAAGGACAAGAGAAAGAGGATAAAAAACAAACAGCTAAAATCATACAAACAGAACAAATGATGGGTTTGTAGTTTAGGCTTCTATTTTTCCCATTACTGTTTTTTTTTAACTGTCTGAAATAACACATACTAATGCTAAACGATGGCTAGAACTACACGGTCTGATAGTGTGCTAACTTGTGCCTAACAGTGCATAGCAAAGCTTGGGAGAGAACAAGAAAAAAATGTGTACAACATAAATGACTCCTGGTGGTAAATATATACTGTACGTACTCCGATTCTCTCAGATCTCTGGTATGAGGTTGGTAGTGAGGGTGGCAGATGACTGCTGTTAATGACATATGAGCAGGCTTCTCAGAAGGTAGGGAGAGAATTCACAGATTACCTAGCAGTTCAGATTGAACTAAATATTGTACTGAGTCTGTGCAGGAGCCCCTGCCCTTGTAGCTGTTTACAATTCTGTCTTCAGAGCAATAGTCATTCACCTGGTAACCTCACCCCTGTTTTACCTCAGCCTGTGTGACCTCTGACCTACCTGGCACAACCTGTTTTTGCTTGGGAGTGTGTCTGCAGTGGACAGTTTTCTGCAGGGAAGTCCTGGTGTTAATGTAATGTACTAGTAGGGGCAGAAGCCACTGCACATGCTCCAAGGAATGAAAAGCACAAGCCATGTGGAGAGTGAAGGCATTTCCTACCAGGATCTGGCAGCACTCCTTCCCTTTCACCAAGGGCCCACTGGGGTCTTGGCTCTCCTCTTATGAGATTCGTTAAGCAGCATTTTTGATTGTTTTCATGTGTAGGTGTGATTCAGGCATACCCGCATATCAGAGAGTGGACCAAACCTACAACAGGACATGACTTATTTGTTTTGACACTGATATCAACATGATTAGTGGACATTATTTTTAGACAATTCTAAGCGCCAGGTTGTCTTGTACAGTGAACACCAGAGCCTAACGAGAAATATGTAACACTAAGCACATAGTTCAGAAAATCTATAAAGTTATCAAAATTGCTGATTTAAAAAAAATACTTTTACTTTGTTGGAATGACAAGTATTCAAAGTTAACTTGTGCATTTGGTTTGTTTGGTGGAAACATTGCAAGTGTTTGAAAATGAATATACACACACTTAATAACTATACAAATTTAATGTGCCCAAACTTAAAATTGTAAACACCCTGCATGCCCTGAGGGTGTTGAATCCATAGCACAAATCATTTGTCCTTCATATTCAATTTCCTCTTTAGACTTTTTTTCTTCTGTAATATGTAGATTGTAGAATGTTAGATACTCAGGCAAATGAAAATGCACTCATCGTCAGGGGAGACACATTCCTAATGCAAGCAGTTTAAAGAGTTTGCATTAATTCCTTTTAACATGCTGGAGAGTAACTGTTTACCTGTTTACAAATTCCCAGTGCGTTTACAGCTGCCCAAATGCCTATTGCCTTTTTCTTCCTAAATGCTTGCACTGGAAGCATACACCTTTTTCACACTGAAGTTTAGCATTTTTTTCAAATCAAACATGCTCTTTCTTTAAATAGCAAACATCTTCTCCAATAAGAATTATTCAATCAAATTTAAAAGCTTATTTTAAGGAACAATCTTAAGGATATCATTCCACTTCAAATCATTACATCTTTATGACACTAAAAATATTGCAAATAAAAAATAAAGGAGTGATAAAGCTTTTCATAAGGTAGAATGCAAGAAAGAACGAATAAAGCAATGAAAAAAAGAACATTAGTGCACTGGTCAGCAACTCTAGAGTAACAGCTCTAGAGTAACAGCTCTATAGAACAGCTCTATAGAACAGCTCTAGAGTAACAGCTCTATAGAACAGCTCTAGAGTAACAGCTCTATAGCTCTAGAGTAACAGCTCTAGAGTAACAGCTCTAGAGTAACAGCTCTATAGAACAGCTCTATAGAACAGCTCTAGAGTAACAGCTCTATAGAACAGCTCTAGAGTAACAGCTCTAGAGTAACAGCTCTATAGAACAGCTCTAGAGTAACAGCTCTATAGAACAGCTCTATAGAACAGCTCTAGAGTAACAGCTCTAGAGTAACAGCTCTATAGAACAGCTCTAGAGTAACAGCTCTAGAGTAACAGCTCTATAGAACAGCTCTATAGAACAGCTCTAGAGTAACAGCTCTATAGAACAGCTCTATAGAACAGCTCTAGAGTAACAGCTCTATAGAACAGCTCTAGAGTAACAGCTCTAGAGTAACAGTGTTCCAAAACACGGGTCAGCTGTGCACCTGTTGTTTGCTTCACTTACCTTAGTGGCCTCTTCTTTCTCCTCTGCGTGCATAAAGGTGTTATCCCTCAAAACCTTCAGCACAGGTGCATAACTGACCTGCCACTCCCTGTATGCTGCCATGACTACCTACCTTTACATATGAAAGACTGACCACTGGCAGGACCCTAGTAATTATACTTACTGCCACCACAAATGCAAATCTTCACTAAACCAAAAGACTTTTCATGAAAAACTGAACCACACGCACACACAACCCCCACCCCAATCATAAACACACAATAATAACAATAATAATAATGATAAATGTTTGCTTCCTAGGATATATTTCCTTGGTTCACGTGAATGATGCTATGAAACCTCCTTTAAGCTCTGCCTTGTCTCTAAAGCATTAACCACTATGCTTCACACTCACGGGTCTGTCTTAGGACAACATTCACAAAGCATGTTTCTTTCATTTTATGATTTAAAGCCACGTTATGAAGAGCACTAACATGTAGCTAAGCACACAGCTCGTTCAGAATCCCCGCGGTTACGGTCTGTGCTGAGCGATTCGCCACTGCACCCCTGCATTGTGTTCAGTTGGAAGTTACCTGCTTCACGACGGTGTTAAAGGGTGTATTACATAAGTTATGAAGGGTGATGTCGTTGAGGTTTTGTGTTTGAAAGTCAGATATCCTATTATATAAGGACTGCCATCCACTGCAGTGTTTGAGCTCAATGTTAGAGAAGCATGGACATTTCATTATTTTTGCATCAGTTTCTTTAATGCATGAATTTAAAGTGCCTCCTTGCACTTTTGTGTACATATTGTAGGTAACAGATTTGTTTTCATTTATTTTTCAGTGGGGAAACGTAGTGTTTAATTGTAATTCTATAATACTATAGAAATATATGTTTACGTAATGCATAAAGTAGATTAGCACATGTATAGAGAGTGTAATGAACTGCCTGTTTTAAAGCTTAAGTGGCTGTACCTGCCTAGCTGTCTCACGTAAATGTTCCATATACAATATTTCCCTGTTGTATGTGATGCAAGTTGATTGTTCCCTGCAGAAAAACGCCATGCGTGCATTCACTTTCATTGTACATAAATATAAATATATATATGATTCACGCTGTCAAAATGCAATGCAGATTGTTCCAGCTGTTAAACCATGAGTCTTGTTTATGAAATCACATCAAAAGGGGGAAGAGCATGATTCTATAAGGGTGTTCTTGTCTGGTGTGCCCCTGATTTGTATGTGGATATTATTATAATATTACGTTTGTATGAACATTAAAACAACACCAAATGCATTTCAGTAGATCACTAGTACCTTAGATCCTGAGAGTAATTTTTGGTTTAAGGAGGATCAGCGATAGTAGAGATCCTACTGGAGGTGCTGTGCTTCTCTGGTGGCTGGTGGCTAATGAGGACGACCTGCCAGTCACAGGATGGCAGAGCACCTGTGCTTCCTGCTTTTGGGAATTAGATCTGGTGGATTACATCATATTCCTGTCCAATAAGGATGCCGCATGTAAAGTCAGATCTCCAGGCCAGTAGAGGATGAAACCCTTCAGGCCAGTAGATGAAACGTTTCCGACCCGGAGTGTAGACACATGGCTTGGTTAAGCCTTGGTCCCTTTCTATGACTGTTATGGTCTTTTATTTCTCAAAAAAACATGTGTAAACCCAAACATGTCCCTTTCACAAGCCTTGATGAACAAAGAGCCCTGGGAGACTATAACTCTAAATAGTCTCTCATGTACTACAGAGCACCACAGGATTGTCCATCTTATTTTATTGAGCATGAACATTTGTAATGCTTCTTATCATTTAAAACATCATTAGTAGATATGATAACCTGTCTCACACTCCACCTCTGGACCCATCTGTTCTGTCCCTACTTTCATATATTTTGTGACATTCTTGGAAATTTTTAAATGAAGGAGTATAAGTAAGAAAACAAATTAAGAAAAAAAAAGCCCTGTGGAATAAAAGTATGTTCATACATATCAATGTGTTGTACCATTGGTGTACATACAATTATGATAACTAATAAATGTTTATTCATAACTAATTACGGTCTTTCTTTTTTCCACAGAATATTAACTTATATTAATTTAGATCCTATATTAGCTAATAGTTTGGACTTCCTAGCCCTATGTGCCTTTACAATATATACAAAAGTGAAAATGTCCTAAACTTAGCATATGACAAGCACCAGAAATGTCAATCAAATGTTATTTTTTGTCCTACTTTTGAACACCTCAGTCTTCCAAACAGTTTCTCTCACACACAAGGATTTTGCAGCGCATAAGGTCATAGTCATTAATCTAGTCATATATATCAGTTTTAAAAAATTCATTATTTAAAACAGAAAACAAAAGAAATGAAGATGCAAAGCCAAGAATGCCAGTAAAGGGAAGCGGCAGTGGAGGCCAATCCTGTACTGGGGAAGCTTTGCACTGACATACAGGCGCCTTGGAGAAGTGAGCAGGACCAGCTGAAGCCCACAGAAGAGCCAGGCCGGAGAACGCCAGGGACCCTCTTCAAAAAGACATAAGTGAAGAGAAGAAGAAGACCGTAGAAGAAGAGAAGCCAGCCGCCTGACAGGCACTGCAGGACGCTATCGCTAAACAGCTCCACGGCTCACCAGGCAGTGTCTCTCACTCTTGGTCAGGACCTGTTGACTCCTCCACTTTCCGCTCCACTCCTGCTGTGAGGCTTCTGCACAACCTTCTAGTGAACCTTAATAAAATAGGCTTCAAACAGGACCCAGACCCTGAAGAAAGTGAAACCTTTGCCTCCTGCATTCCAGGGGGTGGCAGTTATGGAGTGTTCCCAGCATGCTCTGCAAAGACTCAAAGTCTGGCACAATAATCCATGTGTTTTCTCATGTGCTGGTTAACATCTCCTAGGAGAACTTGCCAGCAGAGGTATATAAGCAGGATGTTGCAGTTCTGGCCAAGTCACAGTGTGTCCTTGATGAGAGTGTATAAGGGCTTTCCTAGCGGCCCAGGTGAAGGCCTGGAGCATGAGTTTCAGACCACGACAAACCTTCAGAAGGCTGAAGGATGTTGTGGAAAATTGAACCTTAATGGTGAGCAAGAACAGTCAACAACATTTGCGTATGGTATCAAAGTAAAGTACAAAGTTTATTAAAGACAAAGATAGAGAATATAGAAAATATAGAAAATGGATATATCCAGAGGTCTCAGTTACATACACTCAAGAGCGTCTGCAAGAGAGAGCTGCCCCCCTCTCACAAACCAGGGTTATTATACTATTTTGCTTCCGGCTACATGATTGCATCATACTTCCGTGACACGAGTTAAGCATGCTAGGCCTCATCCCCATCACGTCACCTCACGTGGGCCACCTAAGCATGCTAGGCCTCATAGGTGGCCCACGTGAGGTGACGTGATGGGGGGAGGTATCACCCCATCACCCCTCCCCTGCCAGAGTTCCCAAGCCAAGGCCTCCTTGTTCCTCCGGTCCGCCAGGCCTGCTGGATGTGCTGCTCTTCTTACACAGCTCATCCTTATCTACAGTCCCGAGACCTTCAGAATTGTCTGCCCTCAACTCACAAGGAGTGTCACACAATTTACTACTGAGAAAGAGTAGAGAGGGGGAGGGAGAGAGAGAGAGAGAGAGAGAGAGAGAGGCTTCAGGCCCACAAAGCATACAGTGATCAACAACTCCTAGGCCTACCATATGTTTAATATATCTTAATAAAGTGATTTCCAGTCTACTTTATACTATGTGTGATCAATACCTATATGCATATTAATGAATCTGACGACAGAAAGCCAAAATATGAATTCTTCCGCCACAAGGACAAGTGGTGCGGAGAAATCTGGAAACTCAGACAGGAAAGAATGTTCAAGAGGCCATCACTACCGACATGAAAGATTTGGTGAGTTTTTAAACTAATAGCTAAAGAAAAGTCACCACATGAAAGGCAACTTAACTTTAGACAAATGATAAGGCATCAATAGCATTCCCTTCTATTCTGTAACTGTAAGACTTTGAGGTTTGTAGAGTTTCTGAACCACGTTTAATAGTCTACACAATGGAAGAGGTCTTCAAATGTATCATACTGTATAGAGGACAGTGAGATATGTGTGATGATGTCTCAGCAGTCATTTAAACTACTGCACCTTCTGACAAGAACATTTAACAGCTCGTGACATCATTTTAACTACCCAGCATTCAAATCCCCAGCAGGAGCGTAAAGGTAGTGCAGAGCCAGGTGTGTGTGCTCTCCCGGGGGAGGAAGGGCTGAGCTGGGGCAAAGGCAGGCTGGCTTCCACAAAGCCATGACAGCTCGTACACGTGCAGAGGAGGGAAACCGAGAGGAAAGGTGAAGAACAAGGCTTGTGAAATGACTGCGGTGACCTGAAAACAACCACAAACGACACTCATAGCTCTTTCCCATAAATATTCGGTCCAAACACATGGTAGCTATGTCATAAATATTAAACAGACAGACTGGTTTCACAGAAAGGGGCGGGAGAAGGAAGGTCATAGGTCATAGGTCATAGGTCATAGGTCATAGGTCATAGGTCATACACTCATGTCCCATGAACTTTGCCTGCACCCACTGCGAAACACAAAATACTGTCAGTGTTTAATATTTGATATCGGACATTTGGCAACAGAGAGAAGCTTCTGAGATGCAAACGCAAACATACAGCAACTGACTTACAAAATGAAGCATCCGTAAGGGAAATGACCAAATGGCACTCAATCTGTATATATGTATGCGTCTGATGGTCTAATGTACAATACTGGAAGTACAACGTCAGAGGTGAAACCATGGCTGTGGCTTAGGAGAGTGGTCAGTTTTAGCTAAACTGTTTTAACTAAAACCTCATAGGAGGTTTCCAGGAATTCTTCCCCAATTCAGTGGAGATTGCTCATCATCCATGGTGTGGTAACAGGATAAATAATCTGCTAAAGCAATTCATCTCTCAATGCCTGGGATGAAACCAGACTGCCCTAATACCAACTCCTTCCTATCCTACAAGAAAGTAAATCTTTCTGACAGCTGGTTCAGAATAATGGTGTTACTTACCAAAGATGTCAATGTGCCAGTCCAGTCTTCTGCATTATAATATTAGTTTGACAGTGCAGAGTCAGGAGACTGTGTTAATCCTCAGATTTCTGTTCATTTGTGAAGCTTCAGATCAGTGTTTTAATTTTTCAGTGGCAGAAAAATGGTGCTAGTCCAACAACAGTGGAGTGTGATCCAACTTAAGAAGGAGAGACAGGAGGAGAGAGGAGAGGGAGACAGATAGGGAGAGAGACAGGAGGAGGAAAGGGGAGGGAGACAGATAGGGAGAGAGACAGGAGGAGGAAAGGGGAGGGAGACAGATAGGGAGAGAGACAGTAGGAGGAGAGGGGATGGAGACAGATAGGGAGAGAGACAGGAGGAGGAGAGGGGAGATAGGTACAGATAAGGAGAGACAGGAGGGGAGTGGGCAGAGAGAGGGAGACAGGAGGAAAGTGGAGAGGGAGACAGATAGGGAGAGAGAGAGGATGACAGACTGGTGGGTTACAAAGAGAGAGACAGGGAGAGGATGGGGACAGATAGGGAGTGAGACAGGAGGAAGAGAGAGGGGGAGGGAGACAGATAGAGAGACAGGAGGAAGAGAGGGGGAGGGAGACAAGGGTGGAAGGGGCCCTGGAGGCCTCAGCTCAGAGAATCACCTCCTGACCTTGGTGCTGCTTTCACAGAGGCACAAGGTGCAGAAACATCCTAGACACATTCAGAAGTACCAACATAATATAAAACAGAATCAGAAATTATCACAAAAATAAAGAAATATAAGAGGGGCATATGAATTTCTTTCATTCCCAGAAGAATAACTGCATAGTTAATGAATGCAAAATCCATCTAATTACTGAAAGTTCAGAATATTTATTTTTTTCACTTTGTTGTCAAATAAGTAATGAAATCGTGCTTTAAACTTTAGAACAGATTTGTGTATGTATAGCAGCTCAGTTATACGATAGATATCTGATGAAGATCCTGGTGAAGTGTTCTTCATCCCCTGGGGTTGGGAACAGGCCATGAGCACATCCCCCAAGATAACAGAGCAGTTAGCAGCCTCCGAACAAAAGATGGCAGTAAAACGGACAGTGCAATCTCTGTCAGCTTATATCATGGAGGATTCATGCGACTGCAATCTCTAGACTGCCTATGGCATCCTAGCCCAGACACAAGTGTCTGACATCTCCGGGTGTTGGCATGGTAGCCTAAATTGTGTGATTTCACAAAAGATTAAAGCCAGCTACTGTAAGAGGAATGTCATTCGATACCATATGAATTAAATTTGAAGAAAAGGTATGTGGTAGCCAGCCTTATCCTTAACCAATCAAAACTTCAGTGAGAAGTAGGTTGTAATATTGCAGTCATGTCATGTAGATATGCAATATGCCTCACTGAACATGATAGCTATCAAATTAGGTTCTAACAACGAGAAATGAAATGACTACTGCTGTATGCTATTTATATCTTCACGCCATCTGCTATTTAATGAACAGATTCTTGCATTGTTCTGTAGTCTTTCTCAACAGATGACATCATGCCTGTCAGTATGGTTGATTCCAGACAATAAATGAAATTTTACCTCTTAATTTAGAGGTACATCCATATGTTTGGTGTCTGTAACTGTATTTTCCTTCTTCTTATTTAAGTTTGTGTTTTACCTGTATGTTCTTCACTAATCAAGCAGCACATGCTAAACTTAATTCACAAATTTCAAGTAATGTTTTATGTTAAATTAATGTAGTTTATCTCCTTTCGAAAAAAAGATTAAACAGTTTAGTGCTTCTCATATAAAAATGGTCATGATTTGGAAGTTCAAATATCTATATTAGTGATGATGATGTGAGCTATACAGGAGCTTATACAAGGTCATATACAGAGCAGTGCCATGTGATCTAAGGTCAATAAGAGGCTTATCCTCAACCCACAATGCTCTTTGGTATTAGTCAAACATTACTATGTCAGTCCGGATGTTGGTCAATACGTTACCTTTTTAATTCCACATAGTACAATTTTTAAGTGCAGAGAAAACAAAGTGACGGGGAACATAAGTCAAAATGGCCTACACCCGCCCCCTCCCCCGCCACCCCCCTCCCCCTACACCCTCCACCCTTCCACCCCCCTCCCCCTACACCCTCTATTGTCTCCAAGCTTGGGTGGAGAAAATATTCCAGCATGACTTGGATACCATGGCAACTGCACAGTCTCCTGCCATACCCACTACACCTCCCCTCTCTCTCTCCTACTCCCCTCTCTCTTCTCTTCTCTACTGTCTCTCCTTTTTCCCCTCTCTCACCTGCTCTCCTCTCTCTCTCCTACATCCCTTTCTCTCTCCTCTGCTCCTCTCTCTCTCTCTCTCCTCTCTCTCTCCTCTCTCCCTCCTCTGCTCCCCTCTCTCTCTCCTCTACTCCCTTCCCTCTCCTCTACTCCCCTCTCTCTCTCTCTCATCAACTCCCCTCCCTCCTCTGCTCCCCTCTTCTCTCTCTCACTACCAGGGTTTAATGGCACCATAGACGTTCGGACCATTTGAACTGGGAACAATGCAAAAAACAAACAACAAAAAAAAAAAACAAAACCAAAAAAACATCTACGCAGTTTTATTTGATTTCTTACTTCACAAATTGATATTTTAAAGAACAGTCATTTGTTATTTTATTATAACAAACACTCGCTACACACACTCCTACCACTGATGCATATGCTAATCCTTCCCAAACAGCCACTGGATGAGTGGCAGCACAAAGACGGGAGAGAAGTGAAAGGAGTCGATAGTGATTTATGTATTTTTTTTTCATGGTGCGATGCGTCACAACACCTTGAGAGACTGGAAAAAGGGTGATGGAAAACATACCAAGCAAACACCATGTTTCTGATCATCTTTCAGTCGTGGATAAAGCTTGCGCATGGAGATCTGTACATTTGTCTTTTGGAGTCTTTGGAGGAAACGTAAGGTGCACAGCATGTCCACTACACGACATCATCGCATGACTACGTCCGTTATCTTAAAATAAATACCCCACATGTTTAGCATTATTGATAACGTAGACACTAAGTTCTTGGTCATTTGTCAAACAAAACTAATTGCCTCCAAGTAAATGTGTTAATTGCATATACATGAGAGTTGATGATACATGAATCTTCAGTAGCTTTACTGGGAACACGGTCTCTAATAGACGTAGAAATGTAAAAATACAAACAAATGACTGGTATGTTTTCATATACTACATCATCAATATGATGTAATATGAGATTACACAAACTGATATTGGTAATATGTCTATAAAAAGTCAACTGAAATAGTCGAAACCTTTAGTAAAGAAGCATCATGTTATATACAAAAAAAAAAAAAAATCAAAAGCATAAATTAAGATTTTTCTGAGAAAAAATAAGGAAAAATACATGTAAGCAATCCACAGGAAAAAAAGATACACAAGGTTAATATGTAAAGAAAACCAGGCGAGACATTTTAAGAAGCGTGTGTAACACAGCAGTGGATCTGCAACCCTGTCCTCTCAGAGAGGACCACCTCCCACCACTGACCAAACTAGTCACACCCCTGTCCTCTCAGAGAGGACCACCTCCCACCACTGACCAAACTAGTCACACCCCTGTCCTCTCAGAGAGGACCACCTCCCACCACTGACCAAACTAGTCACACACCCCTGTCCTCTCAGAGAGGACCACCTCCCACCACTGACCAAACTAGTCACACCCCTGTCCTCTCAGAGAGGACCACCTCCCACCACTAACCAAACTAGTCACACCCCTATCTTCTCAGGTTTCAGCTGGTTTGGAGATAAAATGCCATCACTCTGTGTCAGCTCTGTAATGGTGCTTATTTACATCTTTACATCCCCCACCCCCACACTATCATACACCCACCCCTTAAAAACACAATGGATATCCCAATATTCCTATAAATGTTTACAAGCCCCCCCCCCAGCCTCCCCACAATCAGTATTGTTTTGTAAGAATTGTTTGTTTTTTTCTATAGAAATGTTGAACACTCATTACAATTGTGAAATGAGATTTCAAAAAGTCTAGCAACAATAATAAACCATGAAATATGAATTGTACCCCTTCAGAGAAGAATCAGTATGTGTCCCTGTCAGAGCATCGACTGACATGAACAGGCATGAGGTGAGATGTGAAACTTCAGATGTGTGCAGGTAATACTCCATGCATGACAGCAAAATGTAAATACAGCTGAAATCCTGACTGCTGGTGACTACACTCAAACTCTAACAGTATCATCATGTCTTCAGAAGACATGAAAAGACACCATGTAAACTGCACCTAGAGGTGAAAAAAGTCTTCCCACTTGTTAAGACTCCAGATAAGACCTCCATTTGCCTTTTGTGTCAAATTCTAATTTTGAACCTGGGACCAAAATGATTGAAGAAGGACCATTAACACTGAGGGAATGTATTATCACATAAAAACGCCATAAGAAGCCCCAATCATACAGCCGTCCTACAGGTGCTCAGCCACCTTTACAGCCCCTAGTCTTATTACACGGACAGTCCTCTGTCTCAGCTCCAGACAGAGTGAATCCAAGGTGAATAACTCACTACCAAAGTGCAACACCTGCTTCTGTATCTTCCTGGTCAACCCTGCTCCCATGACCCCTGACCCCTCCCTCTCCCGCCTCTTTCCCTCGACTCTCTCACGCTTGCTCCTTCTTCTCGGGTGACTCCTCCAGGGTGATGACGGTGAACTCCTCAGGGTTGCCGTTCTCCTGGATCTTCTCCTTGTTCATGAGCGTCACCATCTCCTGCTCTCGCTCCTGGGCTCGGGAGCTCGTGGCCGAGGTCGCCGCCCCGTTGCCCTCGGCGCTGCTCTTCGACGTGATCATCAGCGTCTGCTGCCTGCCGCACCACCTGTGGAAGCCACGCGGATGCTCAGATGACCACCGACATGTCTGGGGGGCTCCGGGATCTAGACCACACCCGCCCAGGCCCCATCCGACCTGCATCCACCCACTGCTCTTAGCTACGCCTCCCAGAAAACTGCCCAACGAATGATGACGAAGGACGGCGAGCTGTATTGGTAATCTGGTGAAAATGCTGACTTAGCAAGAATACATGCATATTGACTACATTCCCATACTATAAGGAGACAGTGAGACCTGTCAATAAAGCATACCTTTTCCTTGTTGCCACGGCAGCACAGACTAGGAGGATGGCAGCAACGGCCACAATCACACACACAATGATCAGCCAATCTGCAAAGGAAACAGGACACATTTCACATTCGATCAGCTGTAATCTTTTGTCAGGTAAATCACCCCCTGGTGACCTTGACCTTTGTCAGACACAAAACATGGTAGTTGTTATTAAAGTTAGTTTTCTTGTGCTGTGTAGTTTTAGTTGTGCTGTGTGAACTTGTTCTCAGTGGTTTCTGATTGTGAGGGTAACCTGCCCATTGGTACCACTGTGTTTTTTTTTTTTTACCATTTCCTGTTTCCTGTTTCTGAACTTGACTACCTCTGGCTTCTGTCAATAAACAGAATCCTACACTTCACTTTCATATCTCACATGTGTGTTTGCGCCTGATTCAGACTAAAAAAATAAATAAAGGTTTATTTAAAAACACCTTCAGAGATGCTGCAGCTACTGTAAGTATGATTCTGCATCACCCCCCAGACCCCTGAACGTGTCCTCTCTGATGTGTCAGCTAATTGGTTGATTGTGAGTGTGGTGGGGGGAGGGGATCTACTTCGTGCTCCGTTGTTTCCCTTGTCCTCCGCTGAAGGTCCCTTGTCTGCTCCCAAGGGCCATTTTGGAGACTCTGTAGGGCTCAAAGCCTCTGACACAGTGTCCTCTACATGTAGAATTCATAAGACACATGTCACATTTATGATCAAACAGGTCTACTTTTTATCCAAATAATTGTTTTTGCTCTATGGGACATAAAGTGCACTGGGGTCTTACATATAGTACATTCTTTGACATTTATTTGAAACACATTTTGTGACTCTCTCTAATAGCTGCCAGTGAACAGCAGGGGGCGTGTTTCTGCATGCTGGGAGCCGTGCTGGGAGCAAAGCACCTGTTGCAGCTCCACAAACTTGAACTCTAACAGTAGAGGGGGCAGTGTACTAATGCTAGCACAGTCAGCATGAGCAACGGCTTCTCACACGCGACTGTCCACTGGCAGGGGAGCATTTTCGCTTAGATAGATTTGGGAGTGTAAGTAATCTAAAAAGCATTCGCTCATTCATATTAGTACACAGCAACAGACTAGAATGTATATAAAAACAAAGTAGTTATCAATTTTTGTATCATAAGTAATGGATGTTATTTGCGTATTTGTTGCATGGAATTAAATGCATATCAACATTTAATATGTATAATAAGAATACAAATAATAATAAGTAACTAACATTTCATAACCTCGTTATTGCTTTTATAATTCTGTGGAAATGTGAATCTGTGATCTTGTTGTGGATCTACTGTGTATTGAAAGGGTGTCTGATGAAATGTCTGACCCTCATCACTCCCGTCTGTGGCCTCCCCATGCATATGGGGTCCATCTTCACTGCTGAAGTCCGGCATTTCTTTGACTGTTGCGTCTCCCATGCCGGAGCCCCCGCCATCCCCCCGGGTGATGAAGGCCGTAGTCCCTGCAGGGTGGCGAGTCCAGGGAAGGGCTTTGGTTGGACCCTCCGCCACGGGGCCTCGGCCATGCTGAGTGGCCTCGGTGGTGTCCTGGAGGCTGCCGTTACGTTTGTTCTCGCTGGACGGCACGGTGATCTCCTCTGCCTCGGTGTAGAGCCAGCTGGAAGAGGCAGTTGGAGCTAGACGGAAGTCTCCTCCCTCAGAACCATCAGAAGGCCTCTCTGTGTCTGAGACAGAAGCAGCCACTTGAGGATGGCTGGCTGCAAGATTTTGGACTCTTCCCACAAAGACATTTTTATTTGTATACATTTCATGCACTTCCCTGCATGTTCCACGCAGACATTCTCTAAGCAGCGAGTTTGCAAACTCCCCCGGGGTACAGAGGTTAGCAGCAGTTTCTGCCTGCAGACGGCCAATAATCTGAGCCCTACTTGTTCTCAGGACAACCAGTGACACCAGACACTGTTCCCCAAATCTAGAGTATCCATATTCCCATAGCTTTACTGCCAACAGGGGCCTCTAAGGTGAAGCTGTACATCAGAGGTCAACATGGAGGATCCATGCAATAGTGCAAGCAAAAGGTCCAACAAAGAGGGAAAAAGTAAATCTGCACACTGTGTGTTTATGTGTGTTTGTGTGTGTGTGTGTGTGTGCGTGCGTGAGTGTGTTTGTACATTCGTGCATGGGATGCATGCGTAAGTGTACTCCTACTGTATGTATAGTGACTATTTGGTACCCAAGGTGACACTCCCTTACACTGAACAATGAGGACATTGTATAATCAGCAGTCATCTACAAACAGGACAAAACGTCATATGGAATGTAGAACGTTGGTAGTCTGTTGAGTGTTGTTATTGATGTTTATCGTCATCATCATCATCATCAACAGGAGCCACAACACCATCAACAATAACAAGGAGGAGGAAGAGAGCTGTAATTCTCACCAGCAGTGTGAGGAGACGCAGGAACGGTGCTCGGAGCACTGGTGTCAAGGTTCTTCGCCAGTGTGCAGTTTTTCACAGACAGGTCTGATTTGGGAGACAGGGGTTCATTTTGTAAGAGCAGGGCCATGTTTCCCTTTACTGTAATCACACTGGTGCATCAACCCCAATGAGTTGCTTTTACATTAAAGACAAAGTGCTCCACCCACAAATCCTACAAGCCTAACGAGTCTAGATTTATAACAAGCTATGGCGCCATTACTAACTCAGTAATCATAGCTACCTGTTCCGTCATAGCAGTACGCATCGTACTGGCTTTCCGTGGCGTTTATGATGATATGGCCTGTCTGGTTTCCTGCACACAGATGGTTGGCTTTGTGGCGAAGAATGCCAATGTTTCCGTTACTGGTCCAGCCGTACCTGAACACACACCCCACCTCTGGTTAATTACCACTGTGTGTATTTACAGCTCTCTGAGAGGGGTTTGGTCAACTAAGTGCTTGCCATGTTTAGTAGCTCAGCAGTGCTTCTCTGTCTGTGTGTTTGTAGACTTGTGCAGGGAGAAATCAAATCACTGCATGCAGAGCACAGAGAGTTTTGGTTTTTGTTACATGACTGGCTGTTTTTGAAGTAGTATTTGACACCTTTTGATGGTCACTACTGGTCACGAGATGTGGGCTTATGTTTGGAAGGTTTACAATAAACATCATGTATTTGTCAGTCAGCGTCACATTTCAATGATAAAAGACAATTGAAATTTCATTTATGAAAAAAAGAGATTGTCTGTTAATAATATGATAAAGTCTCTGGTGTGTGTGTGTGTGTCTTTGAAATACTCTATGTCACTGCAGTAAAATCTGCAGTAAAATCAGTAAAAAACTTTATATTTATATTTTTAATTTGTGCTGGTACATCAATTTTAATGTGCATGTAAAGATTTAAAAAAAAAAATACTTGATAAGTTTGCTTATAGCCTTTACACACTGGCACATTAGATGGACACAACTCACCTGCATGTCTGGAAGCCTTTGACATACGCAGTGTTCATCTGGTCTTCACTGGCCAGAGTGGCTCCCAAATGTTCACAGAGCTCCTGGGCTTCAGAAAAACCCAGGGTGTACCGATCAGTGCCCTGAATCTGGTACACACCCACATAACTGCAGCTCCGAATCCTCACCCCTGGGACAGACAGGGACAGAGAGAGAGAGAGAGAGAGAGAGAGAGAGAGAGACAGACAGGGACAGACAGGGACAGACAGAGACAGACAGAGACAGAGAGAGAGAGAGAGAGAGAGAAAGAGAGAGAGAGAATTTTAATTACTTTGCAGTGAAGACAACGTAAACTTCAAAAGGGAGAAGAGAGGAAGTATCAGCTTTCCTTCTTCCTGTGTCAGGCCACCTGTTGCTCTCGTCTTCTGTGTTAACTGCTCCGTTTCCCAAAGTCATAAAGAGCTGTAAAGCGGATCCCCTCAGCGCCACAGTGCTACGGCGCCACAGTGCTACGCCGCCACAGTGCTACAGCGCCACAGTGCTACGGCGCCACAGTGCTACGGCGCCACAGTGCTACGGTGCCACAGTGCTACGGGGCCACATTGCTACGGTGCCACAGTGCTACAGCGCCACAGTGCTACAGCGCCACAGTGCTACGGTGCTACAGCAACACAGCGCCACAGTGCTACGGCGCCACAGTGCTACGGTGCCACAGCGCCACAGTGCTACGGTGCCACAGTGCTACGGTGCCACAGTGCTACGGCGCCACAGTGCTACGGCGCCACAGTGCTACGGTGCCACAGTGCTACAGCACCACAGTGCCACAGTGCTACGGCGCCACAGTGCTACGGAGCCACGGCGCCACAGCGCTACGGCGCCACAGTGCTACGGTGCCATAGTGCCACAGTGCTACAGCGCCACAATGCTACGGTGCCACAGTGCCACAGTGCTACGGCGCCACAGTGCTACGGTGCCACAGTGCCACAGTGCCACAGTGCCACAGTGCTACGGCGTCACAGCGCTACGGCGCCACAGTGCTACGGTGCCACAGTGCTACGGCGCCACATCTATAACATCACTGTGGAAAAGAAGTCTGATTTTGGCCAATATCCAAGGATGGGATTCATCATCATGATCATTATTTTATTATTATTCCATGTAAGACGCCATCGACTATTAGGTAGTGTGGCCGATAATTAAATGTGACTTTTATGGTGTCTCAGTCCTACTCAGTCCTAAACGTCTTTGGTTATCACCATACAAGAGATAACAGTGCCAAGCAAGGGGATGACACCTCCCCACCACAAACACACACACACACACACACACACACACACTTACACTGCAGTTCTATGTCTCCCGTGCTAAAACACATGACTTAGCTCATCGAATAATTATCAAGTCCCTCATGAGCAGTGTAAAAATGTATTAGTGCCAGGGGATAACCCCCCCCCCCCCCTCCACAAGTGCTGGGACCACTGATGGAGCAGGGTGGAGCAGATGGAGCTCCAACAGCTAACTACTGTCTAACACAATTATTGCCAATGAAATGCACATCACATTAAGACAAAAAAAAAAAAAAAACAGGTGTGTGCAGACAAATGGTGAGGACAGACAAGCATGAGGTCCACCATGACACCTCACTGTAAAAAGCCTCTTCCTCATCCACTTCCTCATCCTCATCCCTAGTACCGACCGCAGCTCTGTGGCCATGTCCAGAGAGGTTTGAGATTTTTGGATAAAAGCTCCGTGCGGTGGGGCTGCCTCCAGACGGCAGACACCCAGTGCCCTGATGTAATCTTGCATGTAGCTCGTAGTAAGAAAATTGACCTGAGTCCAGCCTCATTGAGGCAGAAGTTCCGTGCCGGAGGACCAGACATCCTCGACAGGCCACTGACCGCCTCTCCCACCTGTGATCTCGCAGCAGTTGCTACTCAGATATGAGAAACGAGGCACACACTCATATTAAGCACTGATGCCTAAGAGCTCCTCCTAAGTGACCTCTCTGACGTGCATTAATGTCGGAAAATGCACCAAGGTTTGCCATCACCATGGCAACAGCAGATGGACAAATATTGTTTTTGTGACAGAGGCTTTAGCGAGTATGAAAAAAGGCGAACTCTTCAGTGAAACGCTGCTCTTGCATATCCTGTTTGTTTTTGTTGCATATCAGTGTGTCGTGTAACCTCAGGAACAAACTTCTGTTAGCGCCTCGGTTAGCCTGTTAGCACTACCGGGCTGCGTTAGCTGCAGGTTACTATGGTGATGTGTACAAACAAGACTGAACACTTATAGTGTCATTTACACCAAGCATTCCGTTTAAACTGAAAATGCTAATTATACTTTTCTTGTAAAATATTTTGGACCATGATCACATTCTTTTGATATATAACAAAATCCAAAATTAGGTTTCAATATATGTATGTTGCATTATTGTACAAGGTGCAATAATCTCTCTTCAGCATGTGTATTTTGCAAAATTTCAAATCCCAGTACTTTTCCATGCACACCATTTAATTTTGTCAGCCCTCATGCCAATTAAACCCATAATGATAGTCTTCACGTAGGACGTATTCCTGTACTAGGAGGCAGCTAAGGGAGAGACGGCTGGTACTACCCAGTCCTCCCCGTGCGCCTGGGACTATGCCCGTCTCTGTAGTCCAGCTCCTCCATAAGCATTATATTAGGACTGCAGACTGCAAGCTCGTGCCAGCGTCTAAAACATCACAGCTAATATGAGTGTCGGTTAGGTGGCTCGTGCACACCGACAGCGGCGTCCAAGGCAAACAGTAACTGAAAACTGGTTTGGATAGACGGCCAGGGTGGAAAATCCAGGGTGTTATTAGCGTGCTCACTCCTCCTGGGCACAGATCAG
Organism: Brachyhypopomus occidentalis; assembly: GCA_020368025.1. Lineage (NCBI taxonomy): Eukaryota > Metazoa > Chordata > Actinopteri > Gymnotiformes > Hypopomidae > Brachyhypopomus > Brachyhypopomus occidentalis. The sequence continues at coordinate 4,929,333 of JAGXOD010000004.1, read as the reverse complement.
GAACCCGGAGAGGAAGACGCCTGCATGTGGCAGTTAACGGCCGTTACTGCATCTCTCCTGGCTGTGTCTTTGGCCCGGCCCAGTGGGGGCCCAGCGGCCCCGTGGCGGCCCGTGTTCAGAAGGACAGGCCCGGCCCCCGGACCCGTAGGGAGACCTTGTGGATCAAAGACAGCGCCAGGCCAAAGCCAGGAGCCGGACTGGGCCAAGGTGTCTGCATTTGCATGCGGGATGGGTAGTCCAGCTGGTCGACACAAAGTTCCGAGTCCAGTACTGCCCAAGCGAAAGGGCTGATTTTCAAAGGAGTTCCTTTAATGAAGTTACGGGATCGGGGTATTAAACAAATGATGTGAAAGGAGAAAGGACAGACAGAGAAAAGCAAGTCAGGGAGGGAGAGAGAGACAGAGGGAGGGAGGGAGAGAGAGAGAGAATTAGAGAACAGAGTTTTCTATGGAGAGTGCCAGTACCTCCAGCTGCTCTGTGCACTGTGTGTGTATCTCTGCTTTGGTCTTTTGGCTTCTAATTAAAAGACTCACCACCACAGCAACTGCCCCGATACCCAGTTATGTTCAAGTCTGGAGCAGTATTACATCCTAGGTTTAATCTTGCTTTTAAATTAAATAGATGTGAAGTAGTCGTCTTTATTGAGCCAATCTGTCAATGAAACTAGGAGCACTTTAGTTACTGTGTAACTCCACAATTATGTCAGTGTTATATCCTGAATGTAACATTGATACTGTTTTCCATTATGTAGGTACAGACGACCATTGTACAGTATATCACTCTGTAGTGGTAACACCGTACTGTATTATTCTAGTGTAAAGTGTTAATTACTGAACATAGTTCTTGAGCAGGTTGGTTGGGGTGGGGTTGGGGTGGGGTTGGGGTGGGGTTGTGTCCGGGTGAACGCTGTCCAATCACAGCTGCTGTTCTGGTGTCCCAAGGCAGACAGCACACAGGAGTGTGGCAAGCCGTTGAGGAGCGCAGGGAGCCGTGTGGGGGCATGTGAAGGACCCTCTCCAACCCTCGGCTTCCCCACTGGGTCTGAAGGACGCTGGCATCAAAGAGCCTTTCTTGAAAGCAAAGCTTTCGCTCTCTTCGAATGAGCACATATCTTCCCATTCTCTCTTTATTTGCAGCTTATTAGCTCTTGAGGTTCATAAAAAGTTTCTCTGTAAGTAAAACTATTTAACGATATGTGGGATCTGTTGCTAAGCTCATTAATGCAGCAGTGAAGCATAGCGAAGCATAGCGAATCATAGCGAATCATAGCGAAGCATAGTGAAGCATAGCGAAGCATAGCGAAGCATAGAGAAGCATAGCGAAGCATAGCGAAGCATAGCGAAGCATGCGGTGCCAATGCGTTCAGCTTCATCATGCCTTCCACTTTCCCCCTCACCTTTCACATTGTTATGGAAAGAAGTCTTCAAATTTTACAGGACATTTTAAGTGTATAGGACTTAACTTTGGCCTGTGCTGGGCTTCCCGCGTGAGTGTGTGTGTGTGTGTCTGCAGCGTGGCAGGGCAGGTGCTCTAGTAGGGACGGCTGCTGGGTTACACACAGCTTGCTCTACGCTGCTGCTCTCCCCTCTACAAAGGCCTATGTGTGCATTAAAATGAGCATGAGTGGGTTGGGGGGGGGGGTGGGGTGGGGTGGTTGAGACTGAGCCCCATTGAAAGGCTTTAAAATGTAATAAATAGGTTTACCACCATTCTGGGAGATGCAGTTCAACTGAAATATGAGAGTTCTTTCACAACCTTTAAGGCCGGTGTAAAGACAGATTAGTGTCTGGGGTGGGAGGGAGAGGGAGAGGGAGGGAGAGGGAAAGAGAGAGAAAGAAAGAGAAAGCCTGAGGGCAGAAGATGGTGAAGAGGTCTTAAAGTTATGTGGAGAGGTCAGAGGTTGAACTCCTAACATCCTGTCCTTTATGGGGCCCATACGTCTGAGACCCAGCTGACACATGTCGGCACACATCAGCAGACGTGAGGCGGTTTTTGCTCTTTCACTTTCAGTGGGCATGTGCAGGTTAGTTGCAGGTTAGCGGTGCAGTGGAGACGCGGTACAGTGGAGACGTACAGTGGAGACGTGGTGCAGTGGAGACGTGGTGCAGTGGAGACGCGGTGCAGTGGAGACGCGGTGCAGTGGAGACGCGGTGCAGTGGAGACGCGGTGCAGTGGAGACGTGGTGCAGTGGAGACGTGGTGCAGTGGAGACGTACAGTGGAGATGTGGTGCAGTGGAGACGTGGTGCAGTGGAGACGTGGTGCAGTGGAGACGTATAGTGGAGACGTGGTGCAGTGGAGACGTACAGTGGAGACGTGGTGCAGTGGTGACGTGGTGCAGTGGAGACGTACAGTGGAGACGTGGTGCAGTGGAGACGTACAGTGGAGATGTACAGTGGAGACGCGGTGCAGTGGAGACGTGGTGCAGTGAAGACGTACAGTGGAGACGTACAGTGGAGACGTGCAGTGGAGATGTACAGTGGAGACGTGGTGCAGTGGAGACGTGGTGCAGTGGAGACGTGGTGCAGTGGAGACTTACAGTGGAGGCGTACAGTGGAGACGTGGTGCAGTGGAGATGTACAGTGGAGACGTACAGTGGAGACGTGGTACAGTGGAGACGTACAGTGGAGATGTGGTGCAGTGGAGACTTACAGTGGAGACGTACAGTGGAGACGTGGTGCAGTGGAGACGTGGTGCAGTGGAGACGTGGTGCAGAGGAGACGTGGTGCAGTGGAGACATACAGTGGAGACGTGGTGCAGTGGAGACGTACAGTGGAGACGTGGTGCAGTGAAAACGTACGGTGGAGACGTGCAGTGGAGACGTGGTGCAGTGGAGACGTACAGTGGAGACGTGGTACAGTGGAGATGTACAGTGGAGACGTGGTGCAGTGGAGACTTACAGTGGAGACGTGGTGCAGTGGAGACTTACAGTGGAGACGTGGTGCAGTGGAGACGCTGTTCAGTGGCGCGGGGGGAGGCGGCCACACGGCCCTCCTCACCTCGAAACGCGACACCACCGGCAGAGAGCAGGACCAGAGCACACACAGACCCGGGGGCTGCACGAGCACACGTGTGAGCGTGTGTGTGTGTGTGTGTGTGTGTGTGTGTGTGTGTGTGTGTGTGTGTGTGTGTGTGTGTGTGTGTGTGTGTGTGTGTGAGGGGCGCCATTCCCTTCCCTGCACATACCTGAGTGGGGATCTGATCAAATGCTCCTTGTCTGGGGTGACAGCAGCAGCTGAGCTGCCCGCTGGAGTTTGGCAAGGCTGGATGTAGGCCACACACACACACACACACACACACACACACACACACACACCTGGGTCACAGCAGACACCCAATTAGTTTGCACGCTGGGGTTCTGGGTCTGGCGTCTGGCGCTCATTTCTGCTTCACGCCACCTCGGCTGCCTGAGGGTGCGATGGAGGGAGCGCTGAGCCAAGCTTCCCCCGGGGGAAATCTCCGCACGCAGCTCGTTTCCACAGCGCACCTTAGAGTGTGTCTGGCAGCCTGGTGCACCCTGTCTACCTCTGTGTCTTTGTGTCTCTGATAGCACACTCTCCCTTCACTTCCACAGGGACGGAGTACAAAGCCCTCAAAACCACATTCGCCATTATAAAAAAATGGCTTCTGTTTGCATTTACAGGGCAGAAATTTACAGCTGCCCTGTGGTGGCTCAGTGGCAGTCAGCCAGACTCTCCCCCCGACAACCCCCCACACCCCCCACACCCCCTGCACCCGTACACGGAGCTAAGTTCCCGTTTATAGATGCATAAGCAGACCTGTTAAAGTCACCAGCAAATTCCTATACAGAGGTGTCCTGCAGTGACAATTCCAATATCCCAACTTAACAGCAAGATGAAAGGATGAGAGAGATGGACAGAGAGAGAGAGAGAGAGAGAGAGAGAGAGGGAGAGAGAGAGAGAGAGAGAGAGAGGGAGAGAGAGAAAGAGAGAGAGAGAGAGAGAGAGAGAGAGAGAGAGAGAGAGAGAAAGAGAGTGAGAGAAAGAGAGAGAGAGAGAGAGAGAGAGAGAAAGAGAGTGAGAGAGAGAGAGAGAGAGAAAGAGAGAGAGAGAGAGAGAAGAGAGTGAGAGAAAGAGAGAGAGAGATCTGGTGAGAAACCGTGAAAGGCAGAAGCAGAATGGCTGTGCAGCTGATCAATTTCCTTTGTGTGGCTGAGTAGTGACTGTATGCAGACGAAGCTCCTCCAGCGTGAGGACACGACAGCCCCACACTGCGTGAGGACACGACAGCCCCACACTGCCACGGCACACAGCAGCCCGCACGACAGCCCCACACTGCCACCGCACACAGCAGCCCGCACGACAGCCCCACACTGCCACCGCACACAGCAGCCCGCACGACAGCCCCACACTGCCACGGCTAATCAGAACTGTTAGAAACGATGACACTAAATGATGATCCCACACCTCTGAGCCACAGATTCAGACGCCTTTTTGCTGCCGTCTTCCTCCGTCTGTCAGGGTCTCTCTTCATATCCCTTTCTCTCTGTCTGTTTCTCTCCCCATCTCCCTCTTTCTCTCTACCTTCTCTGTCTCTCTCTCTCCCTCTGTCTGTCTCTCTCTCTCCCCCTCTGTCTGTCTCCATCTCTCTCTCCTGTCTGTCTGTGGCTAGTGAGTAAGCAGCCGTCTCCTTTGTCTGCTCCGTCTGCCAGACGAAACGCACGCTGCCTTGTCGGCATCCATATATTCCGTACTGACACACACACATATACACACACACACTCCACAATACATGCCATGACTTAGAACTCCACAAACAAGCCACCAGCAAAGCATATCCACACCTTCCCTTAAGCGAAGGAAAAATCCACAACCACCAAAAAGTGCTTTTTTCTTTCCCACCAGAGAGGAGTCTTCTCACCTTGATGGGTGTTCGCCCAGGACGTGGCCAGGAATCCAGAGGTAAGTCCAAAGAGAAGAATCCACATGCTGGCGGAGTGAAGCGCGCTGGAGGGGCTCTCCTGTACGTCTGTGTCCTCCTCTGTGACAAGTGAGGGTGTTGAGATTTGGACTGAATGAGTGAGTGAGAGGAGAGAGAGAGAGAGAGAGAGAGAGAGAGAGAGGGGGAGAGAGGGAGCGAGAGAGAAGGCGAGGGCGCGCGGGTCCACTGGCCTGGGGTGGAGTTAGTCGCGGGTGGCTGGCAGCCTGTTGGAGCTCAGAGACTTTGCTTGAACTTTTGAATGGTGTGTGTGTGAGTAAGAGTGCGATCTCGCTATCGGGGCTGTGATGGAGGAAGAGGGTGGTGCATACATGAACACACCCTTCTGCCCCTCCCTCTCTTGCTGTCTTCCGCTCTCTGCTTTCCTAGTCCTCTCTCTCTCTCTCTCTCTCTCTCTTTCTCACACACTCACTCTCAGCCTTGGCCTCTGTGGTTTTATAGCGGAGTTTCCCATTCTTCTATCAATACCTCCTTAGTCAAATGCCTTCTTAGCTGCTCTCTCTTTCCTTCTCCTGCGTCAGCCCAGCACACATCTGCACCTTTGTGTTTGCCTCCTCCAGAAACCGACTCTCCACTCGCCAGTTCTTTCTTTGCGCCAGACTCTCTGCCCCTCACCCCTCCTCTCTTGGGTGTAAGGACAGAATCAGAATTGAACTGTCGCTCTGCACTTCTCGGTTGCATGGTTCTCTCCCACTCAAAGTAATAACAACGTGCTGTTTAGAGCTGCAACAGATTCCAGTTAGATGCATAAGGTATAGCATCATTAAATGACATTATTAAACTAGATATAGTTAAGATAACATAGCTGTGACAAATAAGAAAAGAAGGACAGGTGTGTTAAAGTCTCTGCCCAGGCTCACACTGTCCAAGTGTTTTATAGAAATTAAAATAATGGCTAAAACACAGAGGTTGGCCATTGCAAATTTTTTATATTGATAACAATGGTTCAAATTACCCACACACGATAACTGAAAAAAAATATTATAGAATAGGTAATAGAAAAAAAAAAACCTTCATCAACCCACCAACCATCAACCAATCCTCCACCCATTAGCCAGTCCCACTGAACCCTGCACACATCTCTCTCTCTCTCAAAAAAGTTATGTTGATGAGGTGGTGTCATCTGACCATAAAGATACTCACAGGTGGGCGGGGCCTCTCAGCTGGGCCAGCACGTGCTGACCAAGGCTTCACATTGCCCTAAACAGCCAACTGCTTACAGTGGTGCTGTGTGACATTAGCCTCGTCTGGCCTGTTGGAGGGAGTTGGCTGTGTACAAGACAAACGCATCACCTACTGCATAGGTTTTAACATCTTCCTGTGCTCACTTCCTGTTTCTGCCATTGCTATAGAGATTGCTATTTGTTTTTCCCTTTTTGATGTGACTAACATGCCCATAAGCCTGCTGATGAGACAGAATTAGAAGCATTCACATTAACATCAAGAGAAGGTCCCAGTTCTCCAAAGTCTCCAAACACACACAGATACAAAAACTCTGCAAAGGGTCCCCATGTCTCCATTGTATAGGCACACCGTTTGATCTATTTCAGATCAGATAAAACCACATGAAAATGCGATATATTGCAATATGATGTTGATATACTCCCAATATCGAAGAACACATTGTTACATTTTTCTGTTGGAAAGATGGCTTGAATCCATAGTTACACTGCTACACATTCTTAGCATCCTGTCTGTCATGGTGAATGCGATGCTGCTTTCAGGGCACCTCAGAGAACAATAGCTGTCCCACTTCCCCTCTCCAGGGAAACTGTGTTAGCTTCTACAACACTGACACATCTCACCCAACTAAGGACTTGTGTTTGTGCCCATAACACACCGGTGTTTCATTTTATTCCCAATAATTTTAGAGCTAGATATAATGCGTGGAAATAAAACTCTTTTTAAAACTACGTTTACCACAAAAATAATCAAGGAATAATATGAATATCATGAACAAACCCGTATAATTGCAGGAAAGCAGAATGTTTAGCCGTTCAAAGCCTGTTATAGAGAGTAAAGATTAGGAACATACAGCCACAGGTGGAGTGAAATCTAGAGATAAGAGAACGAAGATAAACACATCCCTTTATTTTGATTCGATTTTGAGCCTTTGAGGCTTCTTCCACCATGATTACTTTGGACGTCTCAGGATTAGTGAAAGGCAGACTAACGTTCAATCATTTCTCATAGTTTTGACATCCTTTTCTCAGAAGTGAATGAATTGTTTTCCTTTTCAATCTAAACTTTCCATTGTGTCAAGGTCAAAGCGCTAGTTTCATCAGACTTGTTTTATCTTAGAAGAGGAAAAACTGGGATTTCCTTTAGTTTGTTGCTTTTGCTTCAACCTGTTAACATTGTAACAGTTAATGGTTAAGGGTTATGTAATAACCACTGGTCAAAACCCACCAACACTATAACAAAGTTAAATAAAATATCTAAAATATAATTTTCGGGGACAGTAATGTTTTGCTGTTTGTAACAAGACTAATAAGGATATAATATTCACCCACGTTTCTTATCCAGTGATTTAGCTATTTAATAATGGAAAATGAGGCTAAGGACAATCCTAAAAGAATCAGACATATTCTAATTATGCCAGAACTCTATCAGCACTGGATGTTTATCAGAGTTGCCAAATGTTTTATCCCCAAATTACACATTAGACTGTTCACTCAGCAGTAAGTGAAAGAGCAGAGCCTTGCACCAGTGTGGTCCCTGGCACGACTTATGGGATATTAGCCTTTAATATCACCTCGTGGTTGACGTGCCTTTAATATCGTCTCGTGGTGGAAGCGAAAGCTCTACAGTAGCTGTAATGCTCTTGCAGGCTCATGAAACTTGCTGTGCGTTCCTCCAGGTTCCTTTGGCAAAACGGGCTAGCATCTGCAGAAACGAACCTCAGGAGACCATAGACCTGAATGGTTCACTCGACTGTGTTGCCTTCAGAACTTTAAAAAGGAGCACGAGAGAACAGAATCACAGATGACAGAAAGCTCCTCGGTGGTGTGAATTTGTGTGGTGACAGGATGTGGCAGGTGGTAGAAAGCAGAGGGATTTCCGGTGGCAAGAAATAACGCCATGTAAACAAAGAGAAACCAGATGTCCATCACACCAAACATTAGTCTCATAGCAAGAGGGACTTTCTTGGCTAAACATGAATCTGAAACTTTTTTGCCATGATTTACAGAGAAAGAAGCAGCATGATGAACAACAGCAGTGTGCGCAAAAGGTCATGTGTACCAACGCAAGAAGCGCAAAGGTAGTGCTTCAACTTTCCTTTCTCGTCATTTGCTGGGGGTTTCCTTCCCTACCAAACCTATGAAGAACCAGTGTGCCATGGCCTGAACGAGGCAGCTCCTTCAGGAACTGCCCAGACTGTGTTAGAGTGCACAGACAAGGAAGAACACAATTTCATTCCACCTCATGTACCACGTGATGTTAATGACAATAAAATCTCCTTGACCCTGATCGGCCCAGAGAGACAGTCATCTGCATTGGGATCCCAATAATAATTTGCATCTAAATTCAGGTGGTTTGCCATGTGTCATCTGCTGCAATAATAGAAACTCACACCAGTCACTAAGGAAGCCCAGAAGCAAACCGTAGGCTACAGTGACGAGCATGTCACAGGGCGATGACGTGTGGAAAGGCTCCTAGTTCTGTAGAGACAGGACGTGAAACTTCCAGCCTTACAAGCACTTTCCTCTGAATAATAACACATTGCAGACTTTCATGGGGTCAGATCTTTTTTTCCAAATACAAGGCTTCTAAAGACAGCACTTGCACCCACACCACTAAATTGCTACCATTGCAGGATTTGTTTAAAAAGATTTTTGCAGTCAACTTGCCTTGCGTTGGAGTGAGACAACGCCTCTGAGGTGTATTACAGTTACGTCAGAAAGCTCAAACAAAAATGGCATCCTTCATCGGGACGATGCCAGTGGTGGGGGAGCTCCTGTTTGGAGATACCCAAAGAGAACCAAGCCTTGTTCAACACGCTCATTAGAATGAGTACCTGACCTTCCTTCCCCTGCCGTTTCGGTTATTGCATCATTAAATGTCATTGGTGTTTTTGTGATAAATATCCACAATTTAAAAGCCGATTTATTAGTTGAAGGTTCGGCCAATAGGAACGGTTTTCTAACAGTGGCAAAGACGAATGACCTCAGAAGCGTCGGGCAAGCTGGAGCAGCTCTCCAGAGCCTCGTCCTGGTGAAACGTGAGCCCCACTTCTTCTCTTCAGCCCTCTTGAAGTGAACTCAGGGAAACGAGAGATTCAGGCCCTGTACAAACAGGGGAAGTTTATTCTCCTTTCATTCTCAGCACGGCCTGCTGGCTTTAGCCGTGCGATACTGCAATGGATTAAAACAGGACAGTGGTCCATTTCTCCATAAAAGCCGAATAATGAATGCAAAAGGGAACTTTGACCCCAGCATGCTTCCTGGGAGCCTGATGAAAGGGACATTATGACAGCACCTTTTAACTACATGATATCCCTGAAGTGAATGCTGAGTGCATCTTAACATCTGCATTTATGCCAATAAAGCCGGTTTACTTTAGACATAGGCAAAGCCTTCAAAAGTAATTAAATCAGGCAACAAGGACCTTCGTATCATATGCTTAGAAGAAGCCAATTCAAACCCACAAAGGCAAATGTGATTTTCTAGCAGTCTCACCTCCAGCCGCTTTTTAAATGAGAGATGCCCAGTATCCTTCCCCAGTATCCTTCCCCAGTATCCTTCCCCATTATCCTTCCCCATTATCCTTCCCCATTATCCTTCCCCAGTATCCTTCCCCAGTATCCTTCCCTGCCCAAAGCACAGAACTTCACCCTGAGGCTGGGGGCAGGTGAAATGTCACATTCCGCTTCGCCCTGTTAATGTGGTTTTAATTCTTGTAGGCTTTCCACAAGATTTCCCCAATTTAATTTCAGTGGACTTAGCGCCGCCTTGTACGCTTTAAAATGCACAGTATCCTTAAAACCCAGTCAATGCAGCACTGTGGAGGTTCACAAGGTAATTTCGCCCTCCGACACGACTCGCCTCTTTAACATCAGTCCCTAATTCAATTACGGCTCCTCCATTAGTAATTAACAAGGCTGTTTCGTCTTTCGGATGGCTTTCTAGAGAATAAAAGGCCTGATTTGTGGTGTGGTAGAGAGTAGTAGCTGTGTAGCTGTGAAGAGGAGATGGGTGTTAAGATTGTGTGTGGATATGACAGACAGCGCAGCCCTCCCAGTGACGATCATTCACGGTTCGCTCAAAACCCCCAGACGGCCGTCAGGCAGGGGGACGCTTCCCCTCCCCCTTACACCTTCCCTCCCAGTGGTTACTAGGAGACAGTGAAGGGGTGCACACAAAGGCAGTGGAACAGTGGGTACACTGTAGCAAGCAGCTGTGAGGAGCAAAAAGCGTGTAAACAGACACACACAAACACACACACACACACACACACTATTCATGCCACCATTTCTCACACACCCCTACGCGGCTGCTGTGCCCCCCCCCCCCCCTCGCTGCAGAATGCACACATCTGTCAAACGCAAGCACCCGCCGGCACAGCCCAGAAGGTTCCGCGTGCGACGCTCCACCACAGCGCCTGGGTGGTGCGTTTGGGGGGGGGGGTGGTGCACACTGCCACACTCCTCCAGTCCTGCCGTAACGTCAGCAGCACACATCTCACAGCCACGCAGGTGCGTCCAGGTCTTAGCATTAGTCTGATCAATTATACACAACCACTCCGCTTTACTACAGATGGGACTTTTATTTGCTTGAATGGTTTATTACACTACAGAAGATTTTGAGGTTTTTCAATGAGTTATTAGAGAGAAAGCACAGGATTACTGAGGGATGGATGAGGAACAAAGTGGCCAACATTCAAGTGTATCGAAATAATGAAGAAATAGCCATGTTTTTACAGTGAACCATTGCTTTAATACCATTACTATGGCCACAATAAATACCCTAATACGTCTATTGTTTCCCCCCCTCATAGGAATGAGAGCTGCTCCCAGAGAAGGAACAGATAAAGGGCCAACAGACTGTGCCATTATGCAGCTTTCAATAGTGACCTATAACAAATCCAAACATGGGAAGCATTAGCGTCTTTTAGCTGAACCCTGTAAATTCTGCTACTTGACCTGTACCAGTTCGTGGGTCCAACACGCTCCCGTCTCCTCCGCCACTCCGCCGCTCTAGGCCAGCGCCATGCGCTCGGGTTTCTCCAGGTTGCTGCGGAATTTATCCAAGAAGCGCGAGGCGAGCTCATCGTCCACCAGCCGCCCGTCGCTGGACAGCGTGACGGACATTAGCTGGCGGGTGCGGAGGCCGGGGGCGGGGTCGTCCAGGGCCGGCACCAGCTCCTCCCTGGAGCGGCCCACGGCCAGGATGCAGGCCTGCGGGGGGTTGATCACGGCGCTGAAGCCGCTGATGCCGAACATGCCCAGGTTGGAGACGCTGAGGGAGCAGACGGGAGCGGGAGGTCAGATGTTGGCGTGGTGAACGCCCACTTTTCCCTGCGCCCACTTCCCCACGGAGAGAGCGCTTTCATAAGGAAACGATGACCCGCAGGCGGAAGTGCATCTTCAAGAGCCACTTGAGTTGTCACGTCAGGTCATTTCTGGTGTTTTTCTATGTGAGAGGTGGAGCACCTGACGTAATGGGACCGGTCAGGGCTACGGTCAGGGCTACGGTCAGGGCTTACGGTCAGGGCTACGGTCAGGGCTTACTGTCAGGGCTACTGTCAGGGCTACGGTCAGGGCTACAGTCAGACTGCGCTGCCCGGCAGGACCGGATCACTCCACGCACCCTCCTCTACAGTGATGACGTATGGCACGGATGCTTCCATGGTGCAGCTGTGTGCCCAGTGCTTTAGTGCTTAGTGCATCACCTTCATTAATGTGGCTCAGTAGGACACGGAGAACAAAGCAGGCAATACTGAAGCCTGGAAATAAGGCGATGAGTGATGCCACACTACTGGGATTTCTGCTCTATCTTTACCACAGAAAGCCCATTTATTTCCAAGCGACCCCATTAAGCCACTAATGATAGAAAAAAATGACTGGCAGTGCCTGGGGTGGAAGTGATTATAAATTGATGACCACAATTTATGATCTTCGTCGATTTAACACTATCCATTCAGATCTATCAGACGACCAGATTAAGTATGCAGTGCCAGGAGCATGTCCTGGAGGACTCACTAGGCAGGGATGTGTGTGTGTGTGTGTTCAGCAGGTCCAGCTGTGTGTTAAACAGCATATTATCATGGAAAACTCATACAGGAAACACAGTGAGTTCATGACAAGCGGTCTGATGGAACGGTCCTGAGAAAACCCCCTTAAGCTGTGCTGTCTGGGTAGTGAGGAGCAGAGGTTCCTCTGGAGGCTCCTGCCCTGGACCGAGTAAGCGCTGGTGGTTAGGTGGGTGATGGAGGTGAGGCGGGTGGTGCTGTACCTGAAGGAGCCGCCCTGGTACTCCTCCGGTAGCAGCTTCCCTGCTCTTGCTCTGTGTGCCAGCGTCTGGGAGGGGAGAGGAAGACGAGGAAGATGACGAGGAAGATGATGAGACACGCCAGTGATACACACAAGCGCTACGTAACGTCACGTGATACGCACGTATTACACAAACGTCACGTGATACGCACATATTACGCAAACGTCACGTGATACGCACGTATTACGCAAACGTCACGTGATACGCACGTATTACGCAAACGTCACGTGGCTCTTATCTTCCTGCCCTGCTGGCGGGCCACAAACACCCACATGTGCCCCGTGGGGCTGGGCACTCGCCTATCAGCAAGCCACACTGCTCACACACGGTAATCATACGGTCCATCGTTACCATGGCAGCAGGCACGGGTACTGGCGGGAGAGCCTGACCCTAACGGCCTGGATGGGGATTATCCTCACTGCTAATCTCTCCCTAATCCAATACGGAGGCAAATAAAGCGCATGGCGTATTAGAGAGCGCAGGTGTGTCGGATGCCAGCAGGTATTCAGATGTGCGCTTCTGTCTGCCCGCGCCAATGTTCAAAGCGGTGCGGTTGCTATGGCGACGGTTACCTTGGCGTCGGCGGCGATCTGCCGCACGCCTTTGTCCGCCGCGTCTTTGATGATGGGCGTAATGAGGCCGCGGTCCGTGGCCACGGCGATGGAGATGTCGATGGAGCCCAGGGCCTGGGGCCCCTCCCCCGACCAGGTGACGTTGACCTCGGGAATCTCCTGTGGGAGGTGAGGAGAGAGCTCACGCGGTGTCAGTCAGGGCACACACCACGGACGCACTCCGCCTTCCATAGTAGGGCCAGCTCCACCCGCGCGGAGCCCCGCCCTCGAGAGATCCACCCCCGAGGCCCGGGGCGGAGGCGTCCTCGTGCGACCCCACGTCTGCAGTCTCTGAGGAAACAGCCGACAGACTACGAGCTGGAAGTGCTGCTCTGCTGAACCGCGACCGTGGGCTAGACGCTTTGTGCTGTGGCACACGTCAGCGTGTGGGGGGGGGGGGGGGGGGGGGGCAGGCATGACGATCAGACAGCGCTACAGCCTTTCGCTCCCCCCCCGTCTGTCACATTTCAAAAGCCTGTCTGCTGGCAGAGATCGCATCCTGCTAATTTTCCCCTTTTCTTGCAGTAACGCGTGGGGAGAAAGGGCAGGGGACTCCACTTGAAATGGGTTCTATTTAAAGGCCCGTCATAAGCGCGGGCCACACAGCGCCAGCGTGGCTGGACGGGCCAGAGGTCCATGACAGAGGGGAAGTGTGGTGCCTGTAGATACGCTCCTCCCCACCCACACTACTGGGCTGGTTCTCACCCCGTCTGCTGTTCATGCTAAGGGAGAAGGTGACAGATGGCCGTTATATATTAAACATCCACTCGTCACGTACTTTATTAGGAACATTTGATTGGAAACACCTTGCAGGTGTACAGAGACTACAGCCCATCTGTCTCTAGGCACTCTCCGTGTTGGCCCATCCATTAACTGTTATCAATAGTTATTGAACAAGGCCAGTGTTGACTGGATGCTATTAAGGGCACAGCCACAGTGACCCAGTGAAGCCACAAACGCGTCTGAGAGCTGCAGCTGCACTATGGTCTGCTCACACGGTCACGCAGGCACTGGGACGCTGAGAGCGGCACTGCGGCCTTTACATCTGGGGAGCGGAGGTCCTCGCCAGCGAAGAGCCAATCAGGACGCCTTTCTTAACCGGGGCGCGCCACCATTCCTGCAGACTTCAGCAGTCGTGTTTTGGCACTTCTTCTGTTACATTCCTGCTCTATGTTCACCACACACCTCAGGGTGGAGTACCGCTCTATGTTCACCACACACCTCAGGGTGGAGTACCGCTCTATGTTCACCACACACCTCAGGGTGGAGTACCGCTCTATGTTCACCACACACCTCAGGGTGGAGTACCGCTCTATGTTCACCACACACCTCAGGGTGGAGTACCGCTCTATGTTCACCACACACCTCAGGGTGGAGTACCGCTCTATGTTCACCACACACCTCAGGGGGTGGAGTACCGCTCTATGTTCACCACACACCTCAGGGTGGAGTACCGCTCTATGTTCACCACACACCTCAGGGTGGAGTACCGCTCTATGTTCACCACACACCTCAGGGTGGAGTACCGCTCTATGTTCACCACACACCTCAGGGTGGAGTACCGCTCTATGTTCACCACACACCTCAGGGTGGAGTACCGCTCTATGTTCACCACACACCTCAGGGTGGAGTACCGCTCTATGTTCACCACACACCTCAGGGTGGAGTACCGCTCTATGTTCACCACACACCTCAGGGTGGAGTACCGCTCTATGTTCACCACACACCTCAGGGTGGAGTACCGCTCTATGTTCACCACACACCTCAGGGTGGAGTACCGCTCTATGTTCACCACACACCTCAGGGTGGAGTACCGCTCTATGTTCACCACACACCTCAGGGTGGAGTACCGCTCTATGTTCACCACACACCTCAGGGTGGAGTACCGCTCTATGTTCACCACACACCTCAGGGTGGAGTACCGCTCTATGTTCACCACACACCTCAGGGTGGAGTACCGCTCTATGTTCACCACACACCTCAGGGTGGAGTACCGCTCTATGTTCACCACACACCTCAGGGTGGAGTACCGCTCTATGTTCACCACACACCTCAGGGTGGAGTACCGCTCTATGTTCACCACACACCTCAGGGTGGAGTACCGCTCTATGTTCACCACACACCTCAGGGTGGAGTACCGCTCTATGTTCACCACACACCTCAGGGTGGAGTACCACACACCTCAGGGTGGAGTACCGCCTATGTTCACCACACACCTCAGGGTGGAGTACCGCTCTATGTTCACCACACACCTCAGGGTGGAGTACCGCTCTATGTTCACCACACACCTCAGGGTGGAGTACCGCTCTATGTTCACCACACACCTCAGGGTGGAGTACCGCTCTATGTTCACCACACACCTCAGGGTGGAGTACCGCTCTATGTTCACCACACACCTCAGGGTGGAGTACCGCTCTATGTTCACCACACACCTCAGGGTGGAGTACCGCTCTATATTCACCACACACCTCAGGGTGGAGTACCGCTCTATGTTCACCACACACCTCAGGGTGGAGTACCGCTATATCATTGTAAATGCACATCAATTTATGAACATCATATGCAATTACAAGTTCAATTTTCTAGTTTTGAATATTGTGTAAAATAACAGTGACAATAAGGTCATTTTGTATTACCATTCTAATTAAACAGTAAGACGATTCCAGTTAGTGTCACAAGCATGTGAACATAAAACAGAAGGCCAATTACTTACTCTGAGTGTGAGAGCAGCTGCTTTGATAATGAAGTCATTGACAGACACCTTGATCTCTTCTTTAAACACAGAGAGAGAGAGAGAGAGAGAGAGAGAGAGAGAGATAAGGAGAGAGAGAGAGAGAGAGGGGGAGAGGGGGAGGGGGGAGAGGGGGGAGAGGGAGAGAGGGAGAGAGGGAGAGAGGAGAGAGGGGAGAGGGAGGGAGAGAGAGAGGGAGAGGGAGGGAGAGAGAGAGAGAGAGAGAGAGAGAGAGAGAGAGAGAGAGAGAGAGAGAGAGAGAGAGAGAGAGAGAGAGAGAGAGAGAGAGAGAGAGAGAGAGAGAGAGAGAGAGAGGGGAGAGAAAGAGAGAGAGAGGAGAGAGAGAGAGAGAGGGAGAGAGAGAGAGGGAGAGAAAGAGGGAGAGAGAGAGAGAGAGGGAGAGAGAGAGAGGGAGAGAAAGAGAGAGAGAGGAGAGAGAGGGAGAGAGAGAGAGAGAGAGAGAGAGGGAGAGAGAGAGAGAGAGAGAGAGAAAAAAGATGTGTTAAAGCACTTTGGAGGAACCATTGAGAATGTGAAAACATTATTTTTTAACACCATCTAAGTCTATAACCAACCAAAATCAACTAAATACACATGATATCTGGGGAAGCTGCAACTGTAATAAATCCCCCTCCCCAAACACAGCTTGCCAAAAATGAAAACCCCCACATACTGTGTGAGGTCTTAAGAAAAGGTAACACCACAGATATATTTGGCTTTAAAGGAAATGTTGTTAACTGGAAGAAGGTGAAGACACTTCCTGTGTGAAACGTCCCTGAATCATATCAGGAGCAGACCGCAAGTAACTGTAACTCAAATAATGCTAATTATTCTAAAATGCTTATGAAGAACAGAAATGCCTGTGGTATTTTGTTTTCTTTATAAAAAACTTTTACTTGATTCTAGCAAAATATGGACCCTTACTGTGTCACCCAGCTGCTCTAAAAGTACAGAACTCCTCTCCGAGATTTTGTTCCATTAGTGCTAACTGCACAAGACGTGTGGTTGGCCCGTCTGAGGGCTGTGAGGGGTGGGCTGATGGCCCACGGCCGAACGTCTGCTCACTCCAGCCTGAAGCCCACATGGGTCTTGGCTCTTCAACTGTAAACTCGCATGTGTCCAGGTTGACAATATCACTGGGTCTACACACAATGAACAGACAGGCCACAGCTACAGGCCACAGTTACAGGCCACAGCTAGTGCGTTGCAGTGTGATTGGTTAGAGAAGGAAGGAAAGGACCAAACCTGAAATAAGTTGATGAACATAATGGGGCTGAGATAAAACCAGCCCAGAATGAATGCTGTCCTTCCTTTTTCTATCAAACTGTTTTCAGAGACTTTCACACCCATGTGACAATAATTGGAATTGAACAGCTTGTATGTTTATGATCAGCTGCCTGAGTGATTTACCCTGAGCCCCACTGAGAGAGCCATCAGTACCGCTCAGGCCAGTGGGTCTGCACGCCCCATTACCCTGGACCCCAGGCACTCTTACCCCGAGCCCCAGGCGCTCTTACCCCGGGCCAGCTCCTTGCGCAGCTCCTGAATGGCCCCCAGGTCACAGTCCACGGAGGCGTAGGCGTGAGGGATGGTGGTTTTGGACTGGGTCAGCCTCTGCGCAATGACCCTGCGCACGTTGGAGGCTGGAAGCTCCGTGAAGGTGCCCTGAGAACGACATGGAGACCTCGGTCAGTGCAGCGCAGTAATAGCAGTTTCACAGAGGCCGTAAACACACTGATGCCACATTGCGAACAATTCAGCAGCAATTCAGCAGCAGCAGTTTAGACTGGCGGCGTAAACTGTTCCGATACATCCATCACTGTATCGTTTGCAGTGCTCTCCGTGCCACTGATCATCAGAGAGAGTGAGAACGAGCGAGCACACCAACGCTGGTGCAAAACGAGCAGCTCAAACCACTGAAACCTTTCTAGGGGTGAAAAGTTCTTTCTGAACCTACACAGAGTGCAGGTCCCCCCTCCTCCCACTAACCATGCGATGCGTCATGGCCCTCACAGCGTATCCAAAGCAGAAACCCAAGCACATGAGTTGTGTAAGAGGAAACCAAGAATGTGGCTTCAAGAGAGGGAAGAAGGGCCTCAGACATCTTGTCCAGCTTATTTGCATAAATATCTCCCAGGCAAGGGCATCTTGTAGTCAAACGGCTGGAATTTGCCAACTTGTACCCAAAAGCGCAACTAAAAAAGTTCTGCCTTTATTTGGGAGAACTGACACGGAGGTTCTGCCCCTGCCTGCCACTATACTGCTGTTGTAAGGGAAAAAATGAGGAAAATGAGGAAACCGTTGACTGACAAAAGGAAAATCAACATTGCACAACTGGATTTGCTGCTAAGTGAGCCCCCTCTTCCTGCACTGCCAACAGGCTGCTTCAGTACTCCACCCATGCTTCAATACTCCATCCACCTCCAGAGAAGAACATTCTGCCCAGAGGAACCCCAGAAACAGGGCAGCACACCGCCCAGAGTGATGGGACAGGAGGGCGGAGAGGAGGCAGAGAGCAGTAGTGGTGGTGGTGTGAGAGAGGGAGACAGCACGCTGGCATCTGCTTCTGCTTAAACATGACTCGCAGCGTTTAGCTTGTCTGCTCTGATCTCTTCACACAGCCATGATGAGCATGTTCCAGCTAACGCTCCCCCACACCAACACGGCAGTTCCCACACTCGAGTGTGGATCTCCAACACTGTCAGCAGTCACGGTCAAAGTATTTAGCAACTCATAAGAAAAGAGAAAATCAAAGAAGGTTTTTTTGTTTGTTTTTTTGAGACTCTAAATGGACTTTTGGAGGAAAACATTTGCCAGTGGGGTTTGCCAGTCACCCTAACAACTGTAATGCAAACCCAAACGGCTGCGACAGCAGTCACCCCAGACAGGCCTTAATATCTAACGGGCTTTCAGCAGGTTCTGTGTCCTTAGGCACTCTGTTAGCTGACCATACAGGACCCTGTATGCACACACGAAGATGAAGATGAAGAGAACTCATAACACACCAATGAAGGTGGACAGATACTCACTGGAGCTCCAGGTTTCCCGGGTACAGAGACGGGAGGGAGGAGGGGTCGCCCGGACGTAGCAGCTGGAGCTGGAGGGGGAGGGGCAGGGGCAGGGGTCGCGGGGGGAGGTGCAGACAGAGGAGGTGCTTTCTGCCCTGGGTGTCCCTTCTTCAGCAGGGTCAGAGCATCCCTGCAGACACCAGCAAAGAACCAGCGACTTCAAAGGCAGGAAGACATTTCCATTTCAAATGACAAGGATGATGTATTGGACATGGCAATGAGATTTGTTATGGCAACCATATGCAAGCCAGAACAGATCAAAAACAGGCATATAAAAAGATGTGTGGTACCAAGGTTTTGGTGAATTAAATATTTAGGAAGTTACACACTTTACACATTTTGAATGCAGTTACGTGAATGACATGTTCAATTGTTATAACGAAGTTAAAGTTCCAATTGCAGTAGGTAAATATCTGCAGGACATGCGTCACCCCAATGTTACTGCAGTCTTAACAGCATCATTTAAGGAGTGTGGATCCATCCCAACACATAAATCACACTAATGTCTTGTATCCAGTAGCACCATTCTCTTCTGTGTACCTCCACATCCATGCTAACGCAACAGTGCAGAGATCAATAATCAATAAACCGCACCACTGCCTGTTCGTGCTGAGTCTAAATGGCTTCATTAGGCCATTATCCGTATCAGGGGCATTTGTTGCAATCATATTATTTTAGGCTCTCTAAATGATGAGTGGCCTTCATACACAGTAACTATCAAGCAGGAAGCCAATAACACCCATATAATGAGTCCCGGAGTGTGAGGCCGTGCTCATTAAGAGTGTGTGTGGCGGAGAGGGAGAGTGTGGCTGCTCTCAGCTCTGAGCCGCGGGTCAGTCAGTGCCCAAGGGACTCGGGAGACACGCTTCTGTGTTTCTGTTGGATCTGAAAAGCATGCGAGAGCCATTTTCAACCGTCTCCTTTGCACACCTGCCCAACTCCCCGCCTCCCACCCACACACACACACACACCCACACACACACACACACACACACACCTGGGGTGGGAGCACACACACCCCAGAAGATTGGTTCTGAAATGTGCAGAATGTAAACACCACCACCCTCTTAGAAACAGCCCCTTTAACCTCTTTACACAAATTACACTACCGTTCAACAACATAAACGTTTACGCCGGCTGGCCACAACATGCGTTCACAGTCTCGAGGTTTTGCCGCGTTAAAGCCTTCTTTTGTAAATACTGGTAAACGGAAATGAGTCCAGCAGACATTTTATGGCAGACGATCATTGTAAACAGACACGTTTTCGTCTCTTTCTCCCCCAGACCACAGGCCAGTCCTGAACTCCTGCCAGCTTCCTTCAAGTGATCTCATTGTTATATTTCAGGATATCAAATCGCTGCAGTGAGTGCTTTGACTGGTCCAGGGTAACTTTCAGTTAAACGACTCACACCAGCACAAGGAATACCTCACCACAGGCACAAAATAAGACATGTGCCTCTCATGCACTTTCACACCTAACAACACAGCTAGTCATGTAGCCACAACAACATTTGAGCTTAAAAAATTTGAAAAATGAAGGACTAGTCTGAAAAATGTGCCTCAGGTTAACAAAGGTTGTTACTACATACATACTACACGTGTGGTTTTACATGTACACTACAGCAAAGTGGAACTGGAACTGGGTATGTGTAGTTTTACATGTACACTACAGCCAAGTGGAACTGGGTGTGTGTAGTTTTACATGTACACTACAGCCAAGTGGAACTGGGTATGTGTAGTTTTGGAACATGTGTACACTACAGCCAAGTGGAACTGGGTGTGTGGAACTGGGTATGTGTGGTTTTACATGTACACTACAGCCAAGAGGAACTGGGTATGTGTAGTTTTACATGTACACTACATGTACACTAGAGCCAAGTGGAACTGGGTAGGTGTGAACACTACAGCCAAGTGGAACTGGGTATGTGTTGTTTTACATGTACACTACAGTCAGTTCCACTTGGCTGTGGTGTACATGTACACTACAGCCAAGTGGAACTGGGTATGTGTGGTTTTACATGTACACTACAGCCAAGTGGAACTGGGCGTGTGTAGTTTTACATGTGTAGTTTGTGTAGTTTTACATGTACACTACAGCCAAGTGGAACTGGGTATGGAACTGGGTGGAACTGTGTAGTTTTTACATGTACACTACAGCCAAGTGGAACTGGGTATGTGTAGTTTTACATGTACACTACAGCCAAGTGGAACTGGGTATGTTTTTTACATGTACACTACAGCCAAGTGCAACTGGGTATGTGTAGTTTTACATGTACACTACAGCCAAGTGGAACTGGGTATGTGTAGTTTTGTACATGTACACATACAGCCAAGTGGAACTGGGTGGGTTTTACATGTACACTACAGCCAAGTGGGTGTGTAGTTTTACATGTACACTACAGTCAAGAGGAACTGGGTATGTGTAGTTTTACATGTACACTACAGCCAAGTGGAACTGGGGGGGATGTGTAGTTTTACATGTACACTACAGCCAAGTGGAACTGGGTATGTGTAGTTTTACATGTACACTACAGCCAAGTGGAACTGGGTGTGTGTAGTTTTACATGTACACTACAGCCAAGTGGAACTGGGTGTGTGTAGTTTTACATGTACACTACAGCCAAGTGGAACTGGGTGTGTGTAGTTTTACATGTACACTACAGCCAAGTGGAACTGGGTATGTGTAGTTTTACATGTACACTACAAGTGGAACTGGGTATGTGTAGTTTTACATGTACACTACAGCCAAGTGGAACTGGGTATGTGTAGTTTTACATGTACACTACAGCCAAGTGGAACTGGGTATGTGTAGTTTTACATGTACACTACAGCCAAGTGGAACTGGGTATGTGTGGTTTTACATGTACACTACAGCCAAGTGGAACTGGGTATGTGTAGTTTTACATGTACACTACAGCCAAGTGGGGTGTGTACTGGGTGGAACTGGGTATGTGTTTTTACATGTACACTACAGCCAAGTGGAACTGGGTATGTGTAGTTTTACATGTACACTACAGCCAAGTGGAACTGGGTATGTGTAGTTTTACATGTACACTACAGCCAAGTGGAACTGGGTATGTGTAGTTTTACATTTACACTGCAGTAAAGTGAAAGTTGCTTTGACTGCTTTGAGGGACCTTGTCACCAAAAACACAAACAAAGGTTTCAGTCCAGGAGCACCAACTACTTCAAATACCTTCTGCCAAGCTTCATTTTTGTAAATGCATCTGTGGTCCTACAATCATGTTGAGGAACCAGAGGTGAACTGGACACGTATTCTCCTCCAGCTCGTCATGACACTGACTTCAGCCTGACATGACCTGACGAAATGCCTCATGTGCTGCTGATTGGCTGTAGGCCAGTGAAGTCATTTGCATAAGGTTGATAAAAACTCAACTGTTCAACGCTATCTTTGCTTGGATCCCAATGCACCTACTCCCATAATCCTCTGCGCACAACTGCTGCCTGTCTCCATAGTGATTACTAGGTGGAGGAGCAAAAATCACCTCGCATTGCTCTGCAAATCACCTCTGCAATATAAACACAGTGTAAGTAGACAAGACCACAAATTGGCAACCTGCATGTTTCAGTCTCCTGGTCCTCTAGTGCCTGAATCATAATCAGGTTCAGGTTCAGGCCTGATTAAAACAGGTGGCTGAACCTGGTTAAGAAATCACACAGTGGTGTTACTGATCTTGACAAAGCAGAAGGTTACGGTTATCGAAAAGCTCATAAACAGGTCATAACTGTCATAACTGAGAAACAAATACTGGTACTTTTTTCTCATTACATGTTAATATCATCATCATGTGAGTGAGTGTGTGAGAGAGAATGTGAGTGAGTGAGTGTGTGAGAGAGAATGTGAGTGAGTGAGTGTGTAAGAGAGAATGTGAGTGAGTGAGTGTGTAAGAGAGAATGTGAGTGTGTAAGAGAATGTGAGTGAGTGTGTAAGAGAGAGAATGTGAATGTGAATGAGTGAGTGTGTAAGAGAGAATGTGAGTGAGTGAGTGTGTAAGAGAGAATGTGAGTGAGTGAGTGTGTAAGAGAGAATGTGAGTGAGTGAGTGTGTAAGAGAGAATGTGAGTGAGTGAGTGTGTAAGAGAGAATGTGAGTGAGTGAGTGTGTAAGAGAGAATGTGAGTGAGTGAGTGTGTAAGAGAGAATGTGGAAGTTTGCTTACACTCCCTCATACACTCTGTTTCCTCCTCAGAGTTCCCTGTTTCTGCCCCTAACAGAAAGTTTGTTAAAGCCCACCCCCGCAATGTTCCTTTTTAAGAAGTTAAAATACCGTTGAAACAGTCCAACTGTGATAATGTTTATGGAAATTATGCATCAATAATATTTTCCAAAAACCTTAATATGTAAATTAATCTTTAATGTGTAAATAAATACAATGTTTAAATGTAAAACAGAGAGAGAGAGAGAGAGAAAAAGTGAGAGTGAGAGAGCATGAGTGTGTGAATGTGTGGGTGGGTGAGTGTGAGTGAGTGAGTGAGTGAGCAAGTGTGTGCGAGTGTTTGTGTGTGTGTGTGTGTGTGAGCGTGAGTGAGTGTGTAAGTAAGTGTGTGTGTGTGTGAGGGAGTGAGTGTGTGAGTGCATGCGGGAGTTTTGGGCTGGTTCATGGTCCACAGAGCACATGTCTGGCTGTGCTGGCCAGGTATCAGGTATGCTGCTACCTCTGGGCTCTCCTGTTACAGCCCACAGTAGTGAGTCTCTGCCTCTACACATCAGGGCTTTCATGTCAGCCTGTCGCCCCCCCACATTCTAGTTCCTGTTCCTCATATGCGCACAAGTGAGCAGTCACACACGCCTGCTCAAACACACGCAAGCACACACACGCCTGCTCAAACACACGCAAGCACACGCAAGCACACACACGCTTAAACCGCTCCCTAACCCTTCCTCTTGGTTCTCATTGTTTGCTGGTATTACTGGTTGCTACTCTTTGGAAAAGGTGGAAATCCCCAACCCACAGAGAGCAATCAGAGAATACACACACACACACACACACACACCGACCGCCATGTTTACAAGCTCAAACATTTCTGCTTTAAAGAAAAACTATACATATGATTAAGTGTAAACCAACATTTACATTTTTTTTTTATTTCTTAATATCACCAAAAGGAAACAAAATGAGAAACTTGTTGTGGATCTTCTTCACAAAGCCAAGGTGACAGGGTGGAGATTCAATCTTTCAACCCAGCCATTTAAACCCTCCTGCTGACACACACACCCACCCACCCACAACTGAAGCACAGAGCTGACCAGAATACTGATAAAGTTAGATGGCCACAAATCCATTTCCGTAACGCTGAGACTGTTAGACACGCACGCACGGGTCCATCTCCTTCCCAGGGGGAGGGCTCTCGTTGCAGGGATCAGCAATTGAGGCTGAGGAGATGCTGGGGCGGCCCCACGCCGGGCGAGCTCACGCCTGCCGCCCCTGCCAGCCCTTTAGCCGTGTGACGGCGGGGCAGCGGGTGAGGCGTGCTCAGCTACGGCTGGCTGTTAAGGCTGCTCTCTGGCCGTCAGCACCCTGGTGATGTCCTTAAAGCCAGATCAGGAATGCCTAATGCATCTAAATCAG
Organism: Brachyhypopomus occidentalis; assembly: GCA_020368025.1. Lineage (NCBI taxonomy): Eukaryota > Metazoa > Chordata > Actinopteri > Gymnotiformes > Hypopomidae > Brachyhypopomus > Brachyhypopomus occidentalis. The sequence goes on along the minus strand of JAGXOD010000004.1, from coordinate 4,904,883 downwards.
CTTTACGATTGGCTGAATGAGCCCTCTTAAATAAGAGTGCACGGAAAACTAAATTACTGGCTGTTGCACCTGATATTATTAAAAAATGCCGAAGATTAGCCCCCGTACACGCTTTGTGGCCGCAAATACAGATGCCATTGGCACCCAGTGGCATGTAAAGAGCACGCTTTGCTCCTGTACACCACACCTAACGGCTCTGCTGAAGCACAATCCCACCTGCCCACATCACTCACCCCCCCCCCGGCCTCTCGGGCTCCCAGAGAGCTGGCTGGGCGTTGGCCGCTACACAGGCCCCTCCGTCCGACTCAGTGCGACAGTGGGCAGGGTTCTCAGTGGACACTGGAAAAGGTTTTGAGCGTCTCAAGTGTGTTTTTCGTTCATATTTCATGAAATGATCTCCCATGCGATACATCGATAGGTCGCTTTGTCAGTTCCTCGGGGACATATTAAGGGTGTCCTCCAAGCTCACAACTGTTTATCATGGCTGAAGCAGCACTGGAAAAACTGCTCACACACCCTCGAACAGTGAACAGGAACAATCGAAGGTTCCAATCAAACCCGTGTTGCAGAAAGTTCTCGTACAACTTCATTTCTACTGCAAGATTAAAACAAATGACTTATAGCAGCCTCCGGAAACACTGCTGTACCTGGATCCTTTATCTGCATGCACTGGTCTCAAACCTGGCAGGCTTTTCCACAGATGTGATTTACAGCCTTTTATAGCCCAGAAGCCTTTTGCATGGTTTACTCCTAATCTGTCCTAAATGAACAAGTTTCTAAATATTGATGTTCCTGAAACTCATTGGCTAAATGCAAGAAAACCATAAAGGTAAACTAATTTATCACAGGATGTACCGTGATACCCAGGTACCAGAAAAGCTCAAAGCTCTCACATCATACAGGATTAACCACAACTCCTTGATCTACTGTACACACAGCTTTGGCATCACAAACCGTATCTAAATTAAACGTAAACTAGTCTGCTTTTGTAACCGGTATACGTTTAATTTGACTGTTGCAATATAGTTTAGATGAGCACTATGTGAAAGAGAGAGTAATGACCCTGTACTGCCCCTGCCCCGCCTCTAGGCAGTGCTGTGGAGTCATACGCCTGCTCAGGGCACCATGTTGGGCATGAGGACACATGCACAGGGACACAGGTCAGGTTTTTGTACAGCTTTACAATAACACATACTTTAAACCATTGAAAATAGTGTCTTATGACTTCATTTACCAGAGTGCATTAACCAGACAGACGGCTTTAGGAAAGAGAAAAAAAGACTACATTACATTACCTGAACGCATGACATCAAATCCAAAATGCTCAAGTGTTAGGGCTCGCCTAATCAACCACCATCAAATAAGGTTCCCTCGTCCCTCCCTTTAATCTCATTAACTCTTGCAGGGATTACGTAATGGCACATGACCTCATCCTAACGGGGTCTGTTTCACGCCGCTGGAGTAGCGGCCTGGTGGCAACGGAGAGTCCGCCTGCCCCAGTCTGACCAGTTCGACCAGCACTGTGGGAGACAAAGACCTTCTTCTCCCTTGAAGAACGGAGCGGGATGTGAATACAGCAGGTGATTACGCTCCGGGTGGCTGGTGCAGGGTCAGAGTGTAAAACGTTTCCCACAGGAAACGTGAGCACAGGAGACGCAGGGCTTGTAGTTTGAGACAGAGAACAGGCAGTCTCTCTGGCTCCTGATTCACCAGCCTTTGAGCTGAAGGCTGAACTGCTCAGGGAAGCTGCTCTCCATCCGGCAGCCGCACCGTCACATCATCTGCTGTGCCGCCCAGCCTGTGAGACGTAGAGGAGATCTAAACCCCGCACACAGACCCCACCCTCAGCGTGGGGCTCACTCTCTTCCACCCAGCCGAACATCAGGCACGTGCTTACGCGCGGGTCTCTCCCTCCTCAACACAAAGGCCGACACGCGAGCGGACGCCCGCACCCACCCCATAGTGTCGGTATCTACGGAGGAGGAAGCGGGGAGGCGGTTGTCATGGTAACGCATGTCGCTAATGAGGCCGGCCGGCGGGATGCCGAGTCGTTCGGGAGCCGTTCCCCCCCCCCCCCCCAGTGGTAGGCGGGATGCATTAGGCACCTGCTCCCAGCACCGCGTAGCATCACGCTCTGCAGCGAGGCGCAGACCTGTCCCTGCTCCTCCCCCCATCACCCTGCACTCTCAGGCTTTTATCCAGTTGCCAGGATGAGAGGGAGTTCATGGCAGCACCTAGTGTGTATATGTGTGTGTGTGTGTGTGTGTGTGTGTGTGTGTGTGTGTGTGTGTGTGTGTGTGTGTGTGTGTGTGTGTGTGTGTGTGCTCTCACACTCACTCTTTAGTGATGAGGCCTCGGGGACCGGTGCGGGTGGCCAGGTGAGGATCCAAGCCATGTGTGTCCAGAATGTGTCTCGCCGCGGGACTCAGCCGCAACCTGGGAATAATAAAAAGATTTAAAAGAAAGATGTACAGAACTGCACACACAGAACTGCACACACAGCACTGCACACACAGCACTGCACACACACCACTGCACACACACCACTGCACACACACACAGCTCAGCAATGCACGTCTACTTAAAAGGCCGCAGGCAAGAGCGATGTAATGGACAACCAGGCCTGCAGGGATTAGTCTACATCACTAGCATCATTAACATTACAGGAAGCAAAGAAGAGTGACTGACTTTAAACCACTAGTTTGAGAGGACAGCGTGACTTACATTTTTACCTGGCAACATTTATAAACTGAACTCCGCAGTGACGGGCCTGCTAGATACTGACACTCCTGGCAGGACGTTAGGTCATTAGGTCCACACGTCATCAAAGCCCACCGAGACGGAGCGGCTTATGCCAGTAAAGCTACAGATGCAGAGGTGGCTCTGTTTAATAGAGCCGTTCTGTGTTCGCCCCCCGATATGTAGACTGTGTGTAGATGACCATTATTCTATGGATAGAATGAGGACAATTACGTTTTTGTTGAAATTTTATTGAGTCTCAGTGGAATCACACGTAACTGACTATGGAACCTGATTGCAAAATAACAACAAACAAACCAAACAAATACATGTAGAGGCTCATCAGATGAAATGTCATACTGAATGATGAACACATCAGCATTTACTGAAATGCTTATGCGATGTCATTTCCTGTCTGAAAATAACGGAAAAACGAATCAACCTGCCTGCACAAGCCCTGTAAACACTGCACACTACTGGGGCTGCACCCCACAAACACTGCACACTACTGGGGTTGCACCCCACAAACACTGCACACTACTGGGGTTGCACCCCACAAACACTGCACACTACTGGGGCTGCACCCCACAAACCCTGCACACTACTGGGGCTAAGCTGACACACAGGCTAAGCTTCTAGCAAATGCTCCGAATAGAGAAAAGGCAGTAAACACTCATGTTAATTACCACAAACACAGTTTCATTCGTTGCCATTCAATCAATTAACAAAGGAATGAGTGTACATCATATCTGAGCAAACACACAAACTGTACTGTTTGAAGACGATGCAGAAATACCATATCAGAGCATCTCCACCTCAGTTGCTAAGTAATGGACGCAAACAGTTCTGACAAGTATCATGAGGTTAAAGAGCGCATACGCTGTATATGATCACTGGATTTGGACAGGAGTGCGATTTGTTCGCATCGCTGGACACAAAACCATGCCTGACCACCGAGCTAGGTAACAGCATGAATAAAAAGCTATTAAACTAATAGTTTTGAAAATTCACGTTGCTGTGTGTGTTTATAGGGCATTATAGACCTAATGTGGTGGACAGTCTTTGGGTTAGTGCTCACAACCACAATAACAGCTCAGCACTGCTCCGCATTATAAAGAAATGCTGTACAAAAGCTCTTAGAAAAGGAAAGAGGCGAGCAAGCTCTTGAGAATACCAAATATGGACACAGATTCATATGGCATCAGTTGCACTCCGCAGTTAATGACAAACTAAATTAAGATGCAATAGCAGTTAGGGAATTTGGGTCAAACTAGGCAAGTAAATAATGCCCCTAGCAAGGCAATAAGTGTCCGGTGTTAAGTATAACTAACAATCTACATCACCACTGCGGAGTGGAGAAGGTTGAACACGTGAGCCACAGGCCTGGCAGTGGATATGCCTCCGAGCTTAATGTAACGTTCAGTTCCTCAAAACGTGAAGCATTTCACCACAAACCCTAGCTGTACAGTACAAAGCCCCGTCCTGCTGATGTCAATTTTTAGCACTTTTTTTAAACTAAGGGGGCCATTCAGAAAGCAAAAGAAGTCTGCTTTAGATAACAGTTTGAATAAGTCCAATTTCATTTTCAAAAGGAGCAATTTTATGGCTCTTGCTCTGAGCTTTTCTGAACGTCATACCTGACATTTGAAGTGAGAGACTCTTGACACCAAAATCCTCCTGTTTTAGCATCTTAAACGTGTGTGACAGTGAAACAATAATAATAATAATAAGTTAACACTGTATTTAGTCTGTAGCCTGTCACCAGCTAGCAATACATCATGCCTTGTGTGAGTGACGAAGAACACACGTGTGCCCGAGGGAGACCAACACTGCACGTGTGCCCGAGGGAGACCAACACTGCACGTGTGCCCGAGGGAGACCAACACTGCACGTGTGCCCGAGGGAGACCAACACTGCACGTGTGCCCGAGGGAGACCAACACTGCACGTGTGCCCGAGGGAGACCAACACTGCACGTGTGCCTGAGCGGCTTGTGCTGCGTGTGTGTATGAGGAGGACTACGTGTGCAGCATGATGGCCAGGCTAGGTACACGGCTATCTTCACTGGTGGGCGAATTGCTCTGCATGGTAAAGAGGTTGACTGTGGTGCTCACCAGTGGCAACCTGGCCAGGGAAAAGGTTTTTGTCGCTATAAACGCTCTGCTAGTGCGTGCGATGCATTTCCACAAACTGTACAGTAGTACAGACGGCTTTGGTTTCAGGTCATACCACTAAAAAGCGTCATCACGTTTTACACAGCTGCTGCATGACTCTGCCTGGTCTTATTTTGCATGTTCGCCTCAGCAAGCCAAGGTCTGAATTCCAGCATGAAGCGTTCAGCACAGTAGGGGGGGGTTTACATACGGCCCAGCAGGTGCAGCTCGGTGGGGTAAGGCGGCTACAGGAGCTGGTGGGGGCGGAGCATCTGCAGGAGGGGGAGGGGCTGGGGCTGGCTCGGAGGACGTGAGAGGGGGGATGTCCACTTGTTTCCAGTCTTGCCCTTCCTCCACCATCAGGGCAATGAGCGTCCCTAAACGGATGTTCTTACTACCCTCTTCAATCTGAAAGAGAGAAAAAGAGAGAGAGAAACAGGTTTTGCGTCATCACTTCTCAAATGCTGCTTGTTCAGTCTGTAAGTGAGAAGGAACATTTATTTCTTGGTAGATGACATATACATACAAAGATTTAAGAGGAGAGACACTTGGCAATCAGCGCAAAGGTGTACAGTGCATTCTGAAAAGCCAGACCGATGTGACTGTAAACTGATATCAGACTACAAATATTTGTAAATATAACCAGAGTGACACTGGCAGTATTGGTAATATTTGGAAAGGGGCCAATCTCAGTTTTTTGGCAAACCTTGGCACAAATGGCCACTTGCTGGAAAAAGGTTACTGTAAAGCCCTTTCTGGAAGTTAAGATTCAAACCAAAAACATGGAGCATTCAGCCCCTCATGGTAATATGGAAACAGTATGTAGGTTGTAGCAACATGTTAGAGAAAAGGGCCATTTGTTTTGGCTTAAAAAAAAAAGCCATTTGTTTTGGCTTAAAAATAATGATTAAACTGCATTTTGGTCTCACTCCCTTATTAGTGCATTTCTGGTTGGCCAAGCAGTAGCTGATGCTCTGGACAATGAGTTTTCTGTAAAACAGGTTTGCATAAAAATGCTCCAATAATCTTCACCTCTGGCTTGTGTGTTTTCAAATATTTAATCATTACACAACTGAAACCGTAATATTTATTGGAAATATCAAACCAAAACACCACATGAATCAGAATCAGAATCACTTTATTCCGCCAAGTATGTTGCACATACGAGGAACTTTCCTTGGTGACAGCTCACATGTATGACATACACAAGCACACACGACTGTTACAATAACACACTAGAAATATGAAATACAATAAATATATGTTGGATATGTATAAGAGCCTGTGTGTATTTCATAACTTCATGATGATTAATGACAACCATGACCAATTACCAATACCAGGGCAAACCTGCACTGCAGTGGTATTTTTTCAGTTTTCGTTACTTTTATGTTCTTGTGATAATTATCTTTTATATGATTTTATTGATTTATTGAATTCAAAATACACTATTTTTTTTTTAAACAATGTATGCATTTTCTTTCTCTAAAGGAAAACACAGATACTATTTCCCAACACTGCATTCTGCTTGTCCTCACATTGGACATGTGGCTGGAGTTCAGTTTGGTCCAACACTGGTGCTGGTGAAACCAGGACACGAGGCAGCAGTGTGGAAGACACTGTTGCTGTGGACCAGGGAATAGCAGAGCAGACCTGTTTCTACCATACTGGCACAATCTCAGTGGGGTTAAGGCCAAGAGCCATACAGACACTGCCTGCGAACACTGGGCGACATCATCTAGCTGCCATATTGATTGAGCTACAGCATCTTGGTACAGGACTGTCTTGGTCTTCATTATATTGTCAGTGAAAATAAGAGGAGAGAATGACAACGGGAGAACTCGAAACCCGACACTCAATTTGTTTAGGCTTCCTAATTGACAAGAAGCAGACCTTACATTTCTCCAATTGAATTTCCTCCAATTAAGTTCCTGCTATTGCGAGCACACAGGGCTCCCTGCAGCCCTCGTGCCCCAGAGCCTTGTGTTCCACTGCCCCCTGCATCTGCACTGACCCACGACCCCCAACAGTGTCAAAGGCACAGCTTGCCCTTCTAGTCAACGCCAATACGTGCTTCTCCGCGATCGATACTGATTAGTTCGAAATGCGAGCCCGGACACTTTAGACAGGGGGACGGTCCCGTATCTCATCAATTTTAGAAGAGCGTGGTGGGCTGTTGAGTCCTCACGTCTCCACAGGGTGCAGCTCCTTCAAGGTGAAATGAAGCCATGAGAGAGAACACAGACGGACATTATACTGGAGAAGATCATATATACGGTCACTCAGGCAGCTACTAATGCAGGGTGTTTGATCTGGTGTTGGGTAAAGCTGCCCCGATGATCTGATACCACATTCAGCTGTGCGTCTGTGCACGGCCCACCGAGAAGCGGAACACAGACAGGTGTCTTCATCTCTTCTTCCTGCTTCCCTTCCCTTCAAACTCAGGAAAGCTTGTGAAACACAACGCACCATTCACAACTGTAGCTTAACTACCTCGGTGGCTAAATTAGGCATCCTGAGACGTATCACAACATTACTTTTCTTGGAAAGTTGGTTGTTGTGGGTCTAGTGAGCGTTTGGCAAATTGGAAAAACAAACAAACAAAAAGGCAAACAGCAGAAATTGAGCTTGCTGTCTTTCAAAGGTATACCAAGTAGAGCGGAATAAACAGTGAAGAACAGTGAAGAAGCCCAAGCTTCTGCACAGATACGCACACACACACACACACACACACACACACACACACACACACACACACACACACGCACGCACGTCACAGCAATTAACAGGGAACGAATCCATTTTGCACCATTTAAAACTTTATAATGAGGACAACCCCCCAGAAATCATCAGCTAAAGCACACCGTACCCCCAACACACCCACATTACTCAGCAAGAAAGAGAACGAAGAAAAGGAGATGCTAAAGACACAGATGCCAAAACACGCCAGCAAAGGCGTGTGGACTGCGCCTGTGTACCAAGAGACTCAAGCACAGCGTGATGGATGACATTTGTGTTTATACCTGCTAGCAGTCTGATTAAGATTTGTGGAAGACACTAAAAGGCATCTGTTAAACTGTCAGCCCTGCACCACTGAGAGGGATCACATCTAACGTTGGACAGCGTGTGCGTCTCCTCTCACTCTGGGTGTGCTCTGAACACGCGGGTGAAGGTGGCTACTTTTCCCCAAACTCACTGCCCGACTTCGAGTCAATTTCATATGTCTGACTTTCTACTACCCCTATTGTTCGTTGTTTGCTTAGAGACTGACAATGAAAAGTCCTCATGGCCAGAAGGCCCCTCTGGGTCATGTTCTAATCCTGTGATGTAGAACTCATGCAAGCACTTGCAAGCTATGAGTTGCTCAAGAGTAAAATAAACAAAAGTAAATAGACAAACACAAGCAAGAAAAGCTGCAGGAAAAAGCCAAGAGAGGCTGGTAGGAACATACACACACACGCACACAGACACACACAGACACACACAGACACGCTCATACACACGAGGTGCAATCAGCAAACAGCTATTAGACCAGAGGCTGGGGACTGTAGAGACTGGAGCACTCTGGAGAGCCGCTGCTCCCCTCCCCCGAGCGACCTGCTGCCATCCGCCATCCTCCCTCCACTCTCCCGAGCTCGACACCGCCATCGCCTGGCCGGACAAGGTAACTGCAAACACGACGGCCACTATTTTTGTGCATTGTTTCACTGGCAGACAGTTGCCCTGTGGCTGTGTAGTGACAGCAGTTTGCTTCAGCGCCCTGCGCAGAGAACGTGTAGAGACTCCTGCTGTAGCACCTGCTGGAGGTAATAACACGACGAGGTGCTGAGAAAAACCCAACCCCCTCCCGTCTGTGTGCATGATCCCCCCACGCAGGGACCAAACACGTACTGGGGAGGCTGCAGGGCATGATCCACCCCCCACGCAGGGACCAAACACGTACTGGGGAGGCTGCAGGGCAATCCACCCCCACGCAAACCCCCTGGGGGGAGGCTGCAGGGCATGATCCCCCCCCCACGCAGGGACCAAACACGTACTGGGAGGCTGCAGGGCATGATCCACCCCCCACGCAGGGACCAAACACGTACTGGGGAGGCTGCAGGGCATGATCCACCCCCCACGCAGGGACCAAACACGTACTGGGGAGGCTGCAGGGCATGATCCACCCCCCACGCAGGGACCAAACACGTACTGGGGAGGCTGCAGGGCATGATCCACCCCCCCGCAGGGACCAAACACGTACTGGGGGGAGGCTGCAGGGGCATGATCCACCCCCCACGCAGGGGACCAAACACGTACTGGGGAGGCTGCAGGGCATGATCCACCCCCCACGCAGGGACCAAACACATACTGGGGAGGCTGCAGGGCATGATCCACCCCCCAGGGATAAAAAACTGCAGAGGCTACATTGATCTGGTCAAAGGAGTGGCAAAGGTTGCCATGATCGAACCAAACCCCCCCACCCACCCCACACTCCAACCCCCCTGGGTGCTTGTTACTAGGCAGAGTAACGTCCACTTGAATTGGTGCAGGGAGCACAATACAAGCCTTTGATTTCTGTGAATAATTCATATGACAAACAATGTGTGAGAGGCTCTTAGCACCTCAGGTCTGCTCTTAATGGGGGAGAAAACACACGCACGCACACACACACGCACACGCGTTCATTTTCACATGCCCATTCGCATGCACGTACACACAGCGCTAGGATATTAACCAAATGAAATTTCATATTAAATAAACAAAAACAACAGACTGGGGTACAGAAAAGTAACATTTACATAGTTCCCAGCTAAACCAAACCTCATTCTCGTTAGGAAGGACGTCATGTGTTTCCTGATACCTACAACCGTTTATTTCTTAATGAGATGGTGAAGATGCAAGATGGGGTAAAAATAGCACTGAATATAGTCCCACTCCAATGGAGTCGCAGATGGTGGAAGGCCTGGTGCAGGGGAGTGTAGCTGTGGGTGGAGGCAGGGCAGGAAGCCCGGGGCTGGGGCCGGCTGGAAGGGCGCCCCGCCTGGCTGGGCTAATGAGATGGAGGTCACATGTGGTAGCAGACAGGGCTGAACCATTTAAGCTGCAACTCGGCTTGAGATTACACTCTGACAGTTAAGCTTCAGGTGTGTATTCCTGCCCCACATGGTATCTAATTACAAATGTATCTTGTTCCTATGTCAAATGAATCAAGATTCATCAATCTTGTTCCTACTAATGTGAAACCTTTTCACCGCTAGTGTGATTTATTGACACATGCTGTCCAGTGTGTGACCGCAACTATGAAATGACGAGACACTGAGCTTTTGAACTATGAAAAACATTTCAAGTGATCTCACCATGAAAGAGAGTTAAAAGGCCTAAACATTTAACACCAGGACATTTTTTTTAATCTTATCTAATGGACAATAAAAATATTACGGCAATTAAAATACACAGTGATCATGGCAACTGTATCATTCTAATGCTAAGAGGACCCACCGATGATGGATGCTGTTCTCCAGCACATGCAGCTCTCCACCATGATCCCAGTTCAGCGCTCAGTGCTGGACACCGCAGCTCCAGTACCCTTGCCCACCACCAGCCTCTCACACACACCACCAGCCTCTCACACACACACCTCTCACACACACACACGTCACACACACACACAGCTCCAGTACAGGTCTCCAGTACACACCACCAGCCTCTCACACACACACCGCAGGTCTCTCACACACACACCACCTCTCTCTCACACACACCGGGGTCTCACACACACCGGAGCTCCAGTACCCACCACCAGCCTCTCACACACACACCGCAGGTCTCTCACACACACCGGAGCTCCAGTACCCACCACCAGCCTCTCACACACACACCGCAGGTCTCTCACACTCACTGCAGCTCCAGTACCCTCCACCACCACCAGCCTCTCACCAGCCTCTCACACACACACCCACCAGCCTCTCACACACACACCGCAGGTCTCTCACACACACTGCAGCTCCAGTACCCACCACCAGCCTCTCACACACACACCGCAGGTCTCTCACACACACCGGAGCTCCAGTACCCACCACCAGCCTCTCACACACACACCGCAGGTCTCTCACACACACTGCAGCTCCAGTACCCACCACCAGCCTCTCACACACACACACCGGGTCTCTCACACACACCGGAGCTCCAGTGCCCACCACCAGCCTCTCACACACACACCGCAGGTCTCTCACACACACCACCAGCCTCTCACACACACACCGCAGGTCTCTCACACACACTGCAGCTCCAGTACCCACCACCAGCCTCTCACACACACACCGCAGGTCTCTCACACACACTGCAGCTCCAGTACCCACCACCAGCCTCTCACACACACCCGCAGGTCTCTCACACACACCGCAGGTCTCTCACACACACCGGAGCTCCAGTGCCCACCACCAGCCTCTCACACACACACCGCAGGTCTCTCACACACACTGCAGCTCCAGTGCCCACCACCAGCCTCTCACACACACACCGCAGGTCTCTCACACACACTGCAGCTCCAGTGCCCACCACCAGCCTCTCACACACACACACACAGGCACTCTCTCACACACACCGCAGGTCTCTCACACACACTGCAGCTCCAGTACCCACCACCCACCAGCCTCTCACACACACACCGCAGGTCTCTCACACACACCGGAGCTCCAGTGCCCACCACCAGCCTCTCTCACACACACCAAGGTCTCTCACACACACCGCACCTCACACACACCGCAGGTCTCTCACACACACCACCAGCCTCTCACACACACACCGCAGGTCTCTCACACACACCGGAGCTCCAGTACCCACCACCAGCCTCTCTCACACACACCGCCTCTCACACACACCGGAGCTCCAGTACCCACCACCAGCCTCTCACACACACCGGAGGCCTCTCACACACCGCAGGTCTCTCACACACCGGAGGCCTCTCTCACACCGGTCTCACACACGGAGGCCTCTCACAGTGCCCACCACCAGCCTCTCACACACACACCGCAGGTCTCTCACACACACCGGAGGCCTCTCTCTCACACACCGGAGGCCTCTCTCACACACCGGAGGCCTCTCTCACACACCGGAGGCCTCTCTCACACACACTAGGCCTCTCTCACACACCGGAGGCCTCTCTCACACACCGGAGGCCTCTCTCACACACCGGAGGCCTCTCTCACACACCGGAGGCCTCTCTCACACACCGGAGGCCTCTCTCACACACCGTCTCTCTCACACACCGCAGGTCTCTCACACACCGCAGGTCTCACACACACCGCAGGTCTCTCACACACCGGAGGCCTCTCACACACCGGAGGCCTCTCTCACACACCAGGTGGGAGATCCGTGCGCCGTGCTCAAGGAGGAGGGGATAACGTTTGTATTGAAGTCCACATTGTTGAAACCCCGGACATTTCTAACCCTATAAGCACTGTGGAGGGCGATAAGAGAGCCATGCTGAGTCTGACCCCATACAGAAGCTCCTTAAGCCTTCAAGAGAGATAGACAGAGAGAGATAGACAGAGAGAGATAGACAGAGAGAGATAGACAGAGAGAGATAGACAGAGATATGGCTGGAAGGGGGTGAGAGGTGAGAGAAACCTTATGTGCACGAACAGCATGCTTGTTTTTCATAATTATAACCAAGAACTCATTCTCTCTCTCTCTCTCTCACACACACACACACACAGACAGACAGACTCACTCACCAGGGTGGTGGGGGTTATCTAATTCCAACCATTTATCTCCTCCTCCTAACTCCCTCAACCAATCTCCAATTCCCTGGTTTGTTGCCATAGAAACTCCCTGGCAGAGGAAGCCGATGTATGTGTTTGTGTGTGTTTGTCCTTGAGGGAACTGTGACATGTCCAGTGACCTTCAAGTCTTGTCACGGTCATGAAATTTTAGTTCATGATTAATTATCATGTAAACAATTTCCAAGTATAAAAGTCAAATGTTACAGCAGAAAGCTATGGCTTATGAAGAAGCGTATGCTCGTATTAAATACTTGAAATACTGTCTGATATGAGAACACATAAGGGAAGTACAAATTGTGCGAAATGTTTGCAATCAGCAAAAATAATTGCAATCAAGTAAGTGTGTAATTACCATGACAGTGGTACCAACCGCAAATGTGCCTGAGAGATAGACAGGGCAGACTGGCACAGCGACTGTACTGCACTCCTTTAGTGTCCACGCCAAAAAACACTAATGTCCACACACACACACACACACACACACGCACGCACACACATCTCAGCAGAATTGAAAAAATTAAGTCAGCAAGATAGCAAAATGTGGAGAAGGCAAAACACTCATTAAGAACTGTTTTAAGCATGAGAACCTGTTAGCGGATCCTTGGGGATCACTGGATTATGGAAACGAGACGGTATCAGTGTCTATTCTATTACTATTATATTATATCACTATTCTATTCTATTACATGGGAATTGAAAGCCAATATGTCAAATATCCAATACCAAATAACCATTAGAGCATCACATGGGGTCCGGCCCACTCACTTTAAGATGAACACACAGGCAGCACACAGCTCGCCTCACTGGTGCGACACCTCAGAAGGCCCAGCAATGAGGTGCGGTCTTCCTGCCCAAGCAAAGAAGTGATTTGTCTAGAGATTCCCTAACGGTTGTCTCTACCTGTCTGATACACGTCTGCCACGTATCCCCTCCCTCAGACACCCAGTCTGTCCTTCTGCCTTTCACAAGTTTCTTCAGCTGCATCATCAAATGGAATTGTTAACTCTATAAAATGAACTATCCATTTGGTTGAGAACACCACGGCTAATGTAACCTGTCGTTTTTTAGCTTCATCCACTGGCAATTTCCAATCTCATGCTTCACCCCATCTAGAGATATTTATAGATTGTGCTCGATCTCCAACAGACTGCTCCCCATGCACACACCTAACCACTTTATTCAGATCACATTAACGAAGCGTTAACCTCTAAACAATTAATATTGAATAAATATGCTAATGCGCAAAGCACCTGGTTATGTTTCTTCTCCATGTATATTGCTGTCTCTGCGATAAACCTTACACGACAATAAAATATGCTTCCACCTGTCAACCCCTGCAGATAATTTACAACTAGGATCATCACCTGCCCACTTGTCCAAGGCTCTGCGGTGTAGGAAGGACGTCGTAAGTCATTCCAAGCAATAGTTTCATGCAACTCTCATCAATTGCCCACGACTCTTGCCAGGTGATGTACATCTGTCCAATATCATGCCACTCTACTGAAACAATGTGCCACCCCTGCCACTTCTTTATAGCCTTGTGTGTAATCCTCTCCAACATCTCTACTTTGGTGATTGTGATCTCAGATCAGTGGCCATCTAATACAAGACAGCATGCCAAACTGGAGAAACCTCAATTTCAGGTCACCTAGTAAAACATCATCTCTGAATGTTAGAATAGCCTTCACGACTTCCACCTTTAGTCCCACAACTTGCTCTTTCTGGGTTAATGCTGCACTATACCATCTACATAAACTCTTCACCAACTTCTCCAGAACTGAAGGTGTCCGTTCTCCCATCAAAACATTTTCCCAGTTCTCACACATTCTCCTTTTATAATTGACTTCTAGATTTGCTAGGTAATCTTCATCAATACGCACCTAAGACTACCATGTACTTTCTCAAGCAACTGTCACATTCATGGCACAGTAGTTGTCACTGTTGTCATGTCATCCAGGGTTCGCCCTAATTGCATGGAGCCAAGAACTTCCCTGCATGCTCCCCTAGCCTACAGAAGCCCTAATTATCACCTCCATCGCCACTGTAAACACTAATGCTATAATGCGAACAGCCATTATACCCCTTTCCCATTATACCCCTTTCCGATTGCTGCCTGGACATACACTCTCCTATTAAAACAAAACTGAACATCTTCAAAATAAGTCTTAACCAGCTTAGCTATTGTACCCAGTACCTGGAAGAATGTAAATGCCTTTTGAAAGACGTCATGCAGCACCGAAACAAATGCATTACCCAGGTGTAGGAAAACAACAGGAGGGCTCATACCCTCTTTCCTTGCTGTCTGAATGTGATGCCAGATCACACTGCTATGCTCCAAACAATCTACAAACTCAGAAAACCCTGGCTGCAGCACTGATGCATCGACTAAGTTAACTTTCAAATAAGCATCAGTCTCCACAAGATCACACTAAGGAAAATCTCAACCTTCACATTAAGAAGCTGAATCTATTCTATACCCACAAATCCTACTCTTATAGAATAACAATACCCCTTACTCTTCCCCAGAACTTTGGAATAATCCATTTCTTCCAGACTACAACCATCATCTTTCATAAAAACCTCAAGACCTGAGGTGCACTTTTGTAGACTTGGACCAGGACTCCAAGAGGCCTTTGTGCAGAAGCTGCCTTCTCACTCTCTCGTTTAAACTACTACACAATAATGGTACATTCGTGAATCATTTTACTTTAACAGAAGAAACCAAATTTAAAAAGTTTAATTTTGAGGATTACCACACAGGACAGCTAAGCCTCACAATCCTCCATCACTGGAACAGCCACTCTGTAACCAAGGTAACCCTAGCTGGGGGCCAGGCCACACTGACCGAGAGGGATGGGGCTGGGGAAAAACAAAAACAAACAAGCTAATGTGCTTCGCTATGCTAGCTAGAAGGCTAGTACATGTCTGACCATCAGAAATTCCCTCAGCTAAACATTTTGAAAGAGTGAGTGTGAGCAAGAGAGTAAGAGAGTGAGCGAGAGTAAACATGGTCTGTTATGGAGAAATCCAGAACCTTAGTGAGCTACAGGTGAAGAAATCCTGAGACCATGAGAGCCCAGAAGGTTCAGAAGCAGAAAAAGGCTGGAGCAGCAAGAGAAACATCTTCACTTAACATCTACAAAACCTTAAAGTTCAAATCCACAAAAGCAAACCTAGAATCTCACAAATGCTCAGCTCCCTTCACACATAGAACATCCATGACACAGCACTGGGTACTCATCCCTCTTGGACCTCCTCTAGGAACCCCCAGCGAATCAGCATTCACACAGGCACCAATGACCTCCACTCCCAAAGCAGTGGTACTGTTGAGACTGGTACCACCAGCTTGGACTTCCCTCAAAACCATCATCATCATCATCATCATCTCTACCTTCTCACATTTATTGGATCAATGCAGATATCAGCAAAGGATGTACTGCTCTACCAAACATACCATCTAGTCCACCACCCAGATATCACACTCCATGACAAGTACATCAGGCTCTATCTGCACAAGAAAAATGTGGGAGATTTTGCAAAGTCTCTTACAGAAGTAGCGTTGAGCCACAAAACGATGACCCAGCTTCACACATCCTGGAGGAATCCTTAGACCACCTCCTATGTGGTTTGAACACCCCCAAACACCCTGTTCTCTCCTGGAAGACACAGACACCGCTGGGCTTTACCTCCTGGTCCCCAGCTGCACAGTCTGTACAGTGTCACACACTCACACAAGAGCCAGACAGGACTCGTTAGGAGGTCCTCACTGCTCAGTCACACTGCTCAGGTCTTGAAGCTAGTAGACTATGCAACATGGACACAGCCTTCTTCATCAAACCACAGTCAAAGCTCCATCATCAAACCACAGTCAAATAAATGCATACGTCAAACAGTCCAATCAACCCAAAGACACCACATCAAACCTCAGTGAGCTGGACATGGTCCACAGAACAGAGATGAACTTCAGGTAGCTGTCAGGATGGTTCATGTGCTAAATTCAATTGATCTTATTAACAATATTAATAACAATCTTCATGAAAATGTTCCATTTTTTTATGTGACTGGCCAAATTTTGGCCAATTCTGTTTTATAAATGGCAGCATAAGGTGACATGTTTGTTCAACTTTTCTTTTCATGGAATCTTCTTACATCTCGACATAAAATGTGAACCAGGTTAAAGGACTTTTGACAAACCTCCAAATAAAGAGCAATATTTGTACTTTTCCAAATGAAAATGAGTGCACAAGGTCATACAAACCAAATCAGTCAAGGCACTTAACACACGGACCTAATGCAGTCATTGTTTTGTTAGTGTGTGGCTGTGTGTCCCACTCTCGCCCTCTAGTGGTGCACACTAGTGGTGCACAGACAAAGTGGTTACATCAGGTGGTGGTGCTTCTGTTGCAATCATTTTCCCCCCGAAACGTAAACAACTACCAATGCTATGGCAATAAAACTATCTTCCCTTGACTTGAGAGTGAGTGAGTAAGTTAAGGGGAGAGAAAAAAGAGAGTTTATGCATATGTGTGATTGAGTGAGAGAGTCTGTGTGTTAAGGGAAGACAGAGAGGATGTGACCTGCCTGCTATTTGTATTCATGTGTGAGCAGCAAACATTAAAACAAGGAAGCGTGTCATGCAGGAGAGCGTCCGGTTCAGCGGTTTTAGCTTAAGGTCAGGTTGATAAGCATCTCTAATCAGACAGGATACACACATGCACATTCTTGTGTGCACATGTATACACACAGTTTGTAGGAATTGCAGGATCATTTAGGGTTCAGTAGATTGAAGCTAATACATCAAACTCATCTATCTATCTGCTTGCCTTCATTCTGGGCTTTGGATCAGACAGATCGGCGCACACACACACTCACCAGGATTTTAGCTAGGATTCCGTCATCATTGGATTCCATGGTAACCACAGCCTTGTCGGTCTCAATTTCACACAGAGCGTCACCAGCTGCCACTGGTTCACCTGTTCACACACACACACACACACAAATAAACAAAAAAACGACTGCTCATAGGCAGAATGACTGAATACTGCTCTCTACTAAATGATACACTTGTCTGATATCAATATTATACCATATTTCAATTTTATATTTCTCCATTAAACTGTCTATCTGAACTACTCCAAGGAGGAATCTCCTTAAATATACCCCCTTACTGCCCCCTTACTGCCATCCAAGGTCTTGATGGAGTTCAGGGAATGTGAGGTTCAGTTTTCCATATACCATTATGGTAATCTTAAAGGCAGAGGCACAGAGAGAAAGTGCTGCTGTCAACACTCCTCCTAAATGACGCAGCTGGAAACTGATCCCAGAAGCACAACCAAATAACCATGACGTGAAAAAACGGCCTCTGATGTGCTGATCCCGTCAGCAGCACCACAGCAGGGCGGCACAAGCAGCTGTAGACAAACCCAAACCTCCATCTGCATCTCCATCCCACAGCCCAGGGGACGTGAATACATTTACCTTAGATTATCCACAAGGAAGTGCTGCTGTTATCACACACACACAGAGGGTGTGTATGCTATGAAAGGAAGAGAAAAGCTGGGAGGGGTTTTACTCAGCTTCTGGGTGATGGTACCGTCATGAGAACTACAGCTCTGAGTGACTAGGACTGAATAATGGGCTATTTGTCAACACTGTAATCTCACTCACACACACACACACACACACACACACACACACACACACAAACACGCACCCCACAATGCTGCACCCCACAATGCTGCACATTGGGGGGGGGGGGGGGGGGTCACGACAAAGCGCACCAAGACGAGACAGGGGAGGCAGGGGAGCCACGGCTGAAACAAGCCTGGAGTTGAGCACAACTCTAGGACTTTAGATTGCCGTCAAGTAGACCTGCAGTTGAAGGGTGAGTGGATTCCTCTCACCTTCTTTCTTCAGCCATTTCACTATGTTTCCTTCCTCCATGGTGGGGGAGAGGGCCGGCATCTGCAATTTGAGAGGGGCGACCCCTGCAGGACAGAGACAGTAACAGTTTCACCATTAGGACAAAGAACCACATTAATTCAATTCAAGAGTTTGTTGTCATGTGCACAGCAGAATTGGGTAGTTACACTGTACAATGAAATTCTTACTTTGATGCTCTCCCATTCACCAGTCAAGTTTTAAGTATACACACAAAAAAACAAAATACAAAGTATAGTGAATAGAATAAAATAAACTATATTGGGACAACATAGTAAAATAAAATAAACTATACACTATATAGAGGCATCTTCCTAAGAATATACTTAAACAATGCAAATTCAGTTAATTTGGCTGAGAACTCATCCCTGTTCACTGCATCACAATCTGTTACTGTAGTAAATATGTTGGTTTGATTACACTAAATGATACTGCAAGTAAAGAAGGGCGCGGTTTCAACAAATGCCCCTCGTTTTAGGCGGGAGACAGTAGAAATGCACGTCTCACACAGACACCAGGGGCATCACAGCCTGTCACTGTCACCCCGCAGAAGAACACCATCAGAGCTCACCAACAATCACACACGCTCACCAACAATTGCACACGCTCACCAACAATCGCACACGCTCACCAACAATCGCACACGGTCCAGCATGCTCGTAGTTCATTCAAACTGTTAGATACACACATACACATCCATCCTAATTCACATTCATGAGAACAATTTGATTTGAAAATGTCATTTTGGCAAGGCTGCATCAACAACACATAACTCTATTTTCCCATTCTTACAGATAATAGTTCTTATTCTTTCTGTAATAATCATTCTGTCAAATCAAGGTTAGTCTGATGGCACCATATGTCCTCATCTTCCGCCTCAAACACACATACACACGTTTCTCTCCCTCTCTTCGTCTCTCACACACACAAACACAACACACTAGTGAGTGGAAGTGGTGCCTGCAGACTGTAGAATACATTTACCAGTAAAAGTAAACTTAAAAAAAATGCACATGGATTGTGTGTTTCATGGATTTAAAGAGTTGCATGGATGTGCTGAAAATGTATTTTGATGTGCTGATAATATATTTATTTAATGATTTGTTTAGAAGATCTCTCCACCAGGAAGCCATGTGCACAAACTGCTGTGAGGGGGTTCAGTGTGAGGGGGTTCAGTGTGCTGGGGTTCAGTGTGCGGGGGTTCAGTGTGCGGGGGTTCAGTGTGCGGGGGTTCAGTTCAGTGTGCGGGGGTTCAGTGTGAGGGGGTTCAGTGTGAGGGGGTTCAGTGTGCGGGGGTTCAGTGTGCGGGGGTTCAGTGTGAGGGGGTTCAGTGTGCGGGGGTTCAGTGTGAGGGGGTTCAGTGTGCGGGGGTTCAGTGTGCGCTGTGGGTATTGCTCCCCCTTTACCCGCCCACCGCAGTATGTGGAAAACCAAAACTTTTAATTTTACATTTAATAAATAAGTTATACACCATTTCTGATCATGTTAATTTCTAGTTCACTGGCTAAAAGTGCAAACAGTATTTTGTGACATTAAAAGTTATTTTTAAAGAGACTATTATTCATTTTTTTAGTGTCAATTTATGAATATCCTAATAGCATGATATTCAGGTATACATATGCACATGCGCTTGCGCGTTTCCAGTTTTCCGCCATCTTCTTTGGTGTGTTTTATAGTTTTTTTGTGCAAGTAGAGAGACTAACTTGTCCAAACAAACCACTTTGTCAGCCTTTTTGAAATGCCGATTTGGAAATGCAGCTATTTTCTTACAAGATGATACAATCTCACTACTGCCCCCTACCCAAAAAGCTTGGAATGCCTTCACACAAAACATGCTCTTTCAAAATGTAGAACCAAAAAGAAGTCAGTGGTTGGGGGAAAAACAAACAAACAAAAAAAAGTATATATATATATATATATATATATATATATATATATATATATATATATATATATAAATACACTTCAAAATCAGCTTGATTACTACATCTTACTCCTGAAGGGTGGGGCAGATCCAACTTTGTGTTGCAGGTGCACGACCTGCACCACCTGCACCACCTGCACCACCTGCAGGCATTAGCTGGCCTGAGCCACAGACCCACTGCACAACTGCTGGCTTTACTTGGCAACTAACTGTATTATGTTATAATGGTTTTCCTAATCAGCTGCCGGCCGACATTTACTTTGTGTGGAAATATGCTGATAGTTTTTTTTTTTTATCATTAGATTAGATTGTGGAGGATAGTGGTACAATTGCAGTCACAAATGTTCGCAGGTTTGTAATCCCCGTAGTATTTTAACACATGCATTATGCCAAACTAATCAGACTAAACTAAACTATCAGAGAATGACAGTTCAAAACACACCCATGTTTACAGCTGCTCAAGACAGAAGCATACGTCTGCAGACAGGAAGACAGGAGCTGAACGTGGAGGGGCGTGGCCTCTGGTGGCTGACCAAACAACACCAGAGTGGGTGAGTAGACCAATCAACAGACAGAGGGTGAGAGGAGATCTACAATATGAGAAAAATAATGCATTTTCGAAACACTGAAGAATATAGACCTACATGTATTCTAGTAGACACTCCAAATAAAATTATGAATGTATGTATTATAGGTCCCCTTTGAAAATTAGTTGGCTATACTGAATATAGGCTAGCCCTTGGAGGGGGCTTCAGATATTTGTTAATCACTGAATAGTGATTATTAGAGGAATATAAAGTGATTATTTTAACATCAACTGAGGGACAGAATGACCAAGTAAACCAGACCGTTACAGCTCAGCTCAACACTCAGGGAGGCATTCTACTATTATATGATACCATAGAGTCTGCTGCCCTCTAGTGAGCCAACAGATGTATTTATAAGAAACAAACAACAGCTAGTGAGCTGACTAAACCAGGACAGACTAAACCAAAAGAGTTATTAATTATAAGAATAAGAATATATTAATTACAAATGATACTATAACTACTGCGAATGCGGAACTACACTGAAAACAGTGATGTGATATCATGCATAATATACACGATATCAAATTATACGATCATAAATTATATCACTTGTGATGAGCGTCATATAAAAAGTGTTTTAAAGCATGCGTGTTGTAATATGAGGACATGCATGGGACTTGTCTCAGCAACTGTGGAACTGTTAACCACAAAAATGCTATAAACTATGTACTAGTGTCTTCTCAAATACCAACTGCCAGCATCATTGAAAATGACATGGGAAAATCCTGCGGCACATGAGAGCCAAATGAAAATATGCAGAACTGCAAAGAGGAAACCAGTGCTGCCTTATAATGTGTTTGGGCTCGCCGCCTTTGCCATGCTAAGCTACACAGAGCTCACCCAGGCTAGACAGAGCTCACCCAGGCTAGACAGAGCTCACCCAGGCTAGACAGAGCTCACCCAGTCAAGACAAAGCTCACCCAGGCTAGACAGAGCTCACCCAGGCTAGACAGAGCTCACCCAGGCTAGACAGAGCTCACCCAGGCTAGAACACTATCACATATTGGCGTCCTAAATTAGCCAAACCAGCTATGGCGACCCAAGACCGGCTTTCCATTCTGCAACAGCTACAACGTCCGTTCAATAACACATCATTTACAGCGCCCTCTATAATTACTGCCGCCATTGGCAATGATGAATAACATGGCAGAAGTCTAATTTGATGTAAAAGTATTTCAAGAAATGTATTCAGTATTTTAAAATGTGTGGTATCTCACAGACTGAACACCCTTATTCGCATGGGGGATCAGAGGACATGGAATTAGATGTTAAAGGCAAAATGGCAAAAATAAAAAGCATCACAACAGAATACTCCCATCCATCTCCACTATTAGGGATAGTGGCTAATTATAAAGACTCAAAGAACTGGAGATGTGCTGATTCTGCTTTGAAGAAGGCAGTCGTATTTTGTCCCCTACACAGTGAGCACAATGAGTCCATATACCAAAACAAGAATCAACTGGATTTGTTGTGATGAGGTCCTATGTCTCCAAAGCTGCAATTAGAGGCTACCTTCCAACTCATGCTTTCCAGGAGAAAACCTCCACTCTCATTAAGCTACAAACATTAAGCTACAAACAAAGCACCAAAGAGTTTGATAAAGAGGGAGCAAGCAAGCCCAATAATCTGAAGACACTTTGTAAAGAGAAATTACCTTGGGTTCCGTTCGACACTCAACGCCAAACCCAGCAACCCCAAATGCCTGATAAATTCACAACGGCTTAACAAGCACAACCATGGGAGTACAATGCAGTGATAACAGATCAGCAGTTGTGTTCTCTTGTGTTCAGAAAAGTATACGGGCCAAAGGATGGGCTACAGTCCTGAGTCGTGTTAGTGTGTACTAACACGAAATGTCTAATTAAGACTAATGCACTGATAGCAGCCAGCGTAAGCTACAAACGGATGTTTTTAATAAGAAAGCACAGTAATTTCTAAAATACAGCAGACACATCACGAAATGTGCTAACAATATGCTAACAATTATTATTATTTTGCCTGCAGTACAGTGCCACTCGAAGTGGAAGAAGACACTGCATTTACGCAATAAAAAAATAATTAGCTGTATGTGTCAACACAAAGAAACTTCGACCCAGGTTAAGCGACTAGTAATGCAGCTGGCTAATATTCAGCAAACTAAACACCTAGATTTCTAAGTGTAAGAACCTGTGCACCACAGCTTCAAGAGTTCACTTTAGAGTTCACTTTTGGGTTTGGCTACGAACTCACTATAAAGGCGATTTGGGTCGGCTAGGTCGGTACTTCGCCAGTGCAGACGACTTCTGATAACAAGGATACTCATTATATTCTGATATTAAACATGCACAGTAACTAAGTTAGTTAGGAACTCAAGACACGGGCAATATGGTAAGGATTGTTCCACAAACTGGGGCAATAACTGCACTGACAGATGTAACCTCAGCGTCGTAAGCTAGCTAGCGTATGCAAGGTAGTGAAAACCAGGTCAAATTACGAAAACACTTACCGAAAAAAGTCGGAGACTGAAAGAAATGCCGTGTCGAACTTCGGCATAAATGTGGACTCCACTGACATTTTTCAAATTGAATTAACCTAAAAGCAGTAAACACAGCTCGTCGTCCTAACCGTAAGGAGGCCGCCATGTTTGCGCCCTTAAGCCTTAAAGAGTGCCCCAAAATACTGCCTGATGACAATTGAAGGCCCTGCAGTTAAGGTCATTTTTATTGAACTATGCTGAGAGTAAGGCTTATTGAAATATATTTTTGTTCACGTTTTTATGAGTGACGTTGACGTTGATCTATTAATATATCTGTAATATATTATCAAGGAAATGCAATAATACGATATCGCCTTGTTGATATTGCCATCTTGTGGACGAATGCAGTTGATGAACGTTGACAACAGTTGGATGAACATATTACGTTGTCTATACCTTTTCACTGAAACTTGGAATCAGCGGCGGAAGAACGTCTGTAAATACATACACTGCCCGTTTTCTTATCCTCCAATATACAAAATATTCCCCCAAATTCCTGCCTTATGCTTCAATTGATATTCACTGACAATCTTTTACTCACACTCATGCTTTCTACTAGATGCCTAGGACTGTGAGGATACAGTGTGGAATTTTTGCCATTCCTAGCATTCTGTTTTTGTGGACTGAATTTAATGTTTTACTTATTGGATTCTGTTGGAGACGCTTCTCCATCTTAGTGGTCACTGAAATTTCATGATTTCTGAAAACTACCTGTAAAACACTCCCACTATTGTAACGGGTTTAGGTTCACAGCAGGAGGCGAGGGTAGCGAGCCTTGACTTTTATTTTCATCCATACTCATACTAATGGTACAACTCAGAACAAAGGCAATTAAGCCCAGCAAAGGAAAAACAAAGGTAAGTATTCGTAGTTCAGATGGCGTCGTTCAGCGCAGCAGCAGATTTCCTGAAGAGGGACAGCGAGGCAGGATCCATCCAGGTTGGGCCAATGTGCAGCACTGAACGACAGGACCTGTGGGCTTAAATAATAAACCTGAATACCGTGCACAGGTGTCAGTACTCAGGTGAATGGGAAGGTGGGAATGACCGGGTCTGTGAGGGGGTGCGTCTGTGCCAAGTGAGGGTGTGACGTGTACGAGGTGTCCTCACGGGTGCCCTCTGGTGGCGATCCCGCCTTCTCACCGTGACAACTATAAAGTAATCAGGAAAGAAAACATAAAATTGTAAAGGATTCTGACAACTTTTTTCAATGCACAATATTTGAAATTAAGGGATAAAATTGAGGGATATAAAATATTTTATTCCAACCTCAATATTAAGGTTGTTTGGGTTCAGACAGACACTTCTGTCTCATGAATACTTTCACATAATCACACAAAACTTCACGTACATGTACATATAGGCGGTGTAGACTAGCCTACAAATTTTGGCCCACATTCATACCTAGGGGGTACTACAACAAAAAATGGTCCCGATACAATTAATGTGAAACTTGATATGCGTCTTCATATGCATCACCTACATGCACCTATGGCCCAGGTCTTTCGACTGGCACATCATATCTCTAACATGGCCAATGCTGTTGCCAATAAGCTTTCAGTACACACTATACAGGCTTATCATAGGTAAATTCTCATGAAACTGGAATGATATGTTCATGTATACAATAAATACTCAAGTTTCAATGGAATTTGGCCACTGGGGGGCACTATACCAGAAAGTCCAGCATTTCTCCTACATAACTTCACTCAGCAAGACAAAATTGGACTCATGATTCTATGCAGAATTTTTAGCAACTTTGAAATTACCAGTGCAAAAATGTACACATTGTATATTGTCAAATATGTACATTTTGTACTTTTCATGCTAGTGCAAGGATTTCCACTCAAATGAGGGTTTGTAATTCTCAGCAGTGTCTGAAAAGCAATGATTCTGGAAACATTCTTAAGATTTTCACAAATTATAAATGTTTCATATTAATCAAATTGGTATAATTTTGGCACACACGAGTCATAGTTTGTCTGATCTGCCAAATCTGTCACTGCATGGCTCTAAAATGCAGTATTTCCTACTTGTATACTAACCAATATAGAGTCGCACAGACGCAAACAGATTCACGCATGCAGGCACTCACACACACATAGCCCCCTCACACCCACCCCCCTCACACCCACCCCCCACACACCCACCCCCCTCACACACACATAGCCCCCTCACACCCACCCCCCTCACACCCACCCCCCTCACACACACCCACCCCCCTCACACCCACCCCCCCACACACCCACCCCCCTCACACACACATAGCCCCCTCACACCCACCCCCCACACACCCCATTTACCTCTCTGACTTAACTACATTTACAGCATTTCGCACTTAACTAAACGTAGTCTCTTTCTCCTTCTATCTCTCTCTTTTACACAGGCACAGACACACATGCATAGGCCTAGGGTAACTCTGCCTTAGTCATACCCAGCTATACCTCAGTGACCAACACACACACACACACACAAACTGATATGCCCCTGAGGGAGGCATTTTAATGCATCAGCAACACCTGTAGACAGACAGGATCACAGAACATTGGCAGCATGAAAGGGTCACCAGTGCCTGCAGCCTGCAATAGTGACAAGCAGGATACCATATCTGCCATATTACATCCTATTCACCAGTCAACTCACAACTTACAAATGTTTAACCAATCAATAATTCGATGAAGTGGTGATAGTATAACGTCATTATTCTCATTAATAGAACTGTGTGTTAGTTATGTGTGTCCTCAAAATAGCCCTTCATTTCAAGTCGAGAAGTTTCATGTTTAAGATCCCAAGGAATATGTTCACACAAAACGAAAAGCTCTCAACGTGCATCACTGGCACGTGTCACAGTACGGAGGCCCCTGGCCACGCCCATCAGCAGCATCATTCTATGTCTGTCCTGCCGTTGTTGCGTGGTCTTCATCCCTCAGGTGGGCATGGCCAATCCGGGAGTTCACCACCTGAGGGTCGTTTGTCTGTCTATTTATGTCTCATCTCTGTGCCAGTTGACTGCTGGTTATTGTATCCTTCATTTGGATTATGTCAGGGATTTTGTGTTGGTGCACTATATTAATTAAATTCTCCATTTTCTCTGAGACAGGCGTGATGGCTTCCTCCTTTTTTGCACTCCTTCGCCCGCCTTCTTTCAGAAGCTGCCAGAAGCCTTTTTCTTTTCCCCTCGTTCGTGGTCGTGTCTGGTTGTAAGTGTTTGTCTGCGTGATATACGTTTGTCATGTATTGCTGAAGCCAGAGTCACCGCCAGTCATGTATATGTGTCTGTTTGTTTTGTGCACTGGTTGTAACATAGTGGCTGACTTGAGCGTGTGATGGCATTATCGTCCCCCTCTGTGGTTTGTCTGCTCTCGCGTGCATATGTTTAGTCTTAGCGTGCTTTTGTCTATTGGTTCATGTAAAATCCCCACAGCGTGGCTCCCCCCCTTAAATACATTTTGAAGGAGGGGGGGGGGGGTAGTGGGCCACATTACATTATGTGTATTTATTTATCTGTGTTTCTTAATGTGCCTTTGTGTGTGTTTTATGCGCAGCTGTTTCTCCCCAATGGTGGAAAGCAGTTCCCCTGGACCTCGAGGGATCTCCAAAGTGGTCAGGAGCCCCCTGATGCTGTGGGGTGACTGGAGCCCTGGTCTTAAAGAGCCCCACTGAGAGGAAAGGGCTGCCCTTACGTGTGGGGACTATAGGCTTCTGGACTAAAGAGCTCCTGCTGAAGGCAGAGATCCCGCCCTTGTGCTCGGGGAGACCAAGAAGAGGGCCTTGGTGTAGAGGCAGCCTACACAACGGTGGAGGCTCTCCCCAGGAACCCTGGGTTGGGTGTAGTAGTCCACTCTGAGATGAGAGTCCCCAAAAGGGAAGGTCTCCCCAGGAGTTTAGGGTGACCCCACAGTGTTTATGCGGAGAGAAGGTCATACAGAGAAGGATACAGGTCGTGTGGTACAGGTCATGTGGTACAGGTTGTGTGGTAGAGGTAAATAACAGAGGTAAAGTTGTTTGATATGTTATTGTGTTCTAATCATCATGAGTCTGTAGTGCTTTATCCACCCTTTATTTACCACCCCTGATTAAATAGATAAGTCCACAACACTAACCTAATTTATTTTTTTTAAATATATCCTATTATCTAAGCAAATGACTTTATACCAGGAAATAAGCAAGTTTGTTGACATTTTGAAAGGGGGATTAGCCAATATGGGGAAACCCCTCCACAGAGGCAGGTGATCACAACAGGAAATGAATGAATAGCTTCAGGGGAAAACAGACAGCATATTTTTGAGAGTTTAAGAATTTCCACGTAGCAAGTTCCTTATCGTTAGTGTCTTCAGTATCTCTTGGTTTCTTTATTTGGAAGTTCCTCTTAGTTTTATTAGATAAGTCTTAGTAAACAGTACAGAAAGACATAAAGCAACACTCCAGGCTCTCCAGGCGTTCTTTACATATGAACTAAAGTTCTACATACTACATACATAAATACATAGTACATTTATTTTCCTCTGTTATGTACTGTGTACAGTATATATCACAAATGTTAGACTAAAAATCAAAAGTAAATTTGCGAGACGGGTTCAACGCTGGGACCCACCTAATTCCTGTAGTATTTTAAACATGTTATGCTCTTATCTGAATCTTCAGTGTGTGTTGGTCCCAGTAAATTATCATTAAAGAGCAATCAGATTTCTGTGGTGAGAACAAGGAAGGAACTGCAGATAGTAGTAGATGCCACGGTGTGGACAACTGTTCGGTCAGAGGAGCCATTGTGTTCCTTCTGCAGATACTAGATCATCCACTCTTATCACTGCACCCCACATTCAAAAAGGCCTTTGAGGTGCCTCATATAAGACATCAGTTAGGCAGATTTGCCCTTCTCATTTGCTAAGATGTGTGTGACTATGTGTGTGTGTATGTCTCAAATTCAAATTTTCAAATTTTCAAATTCACAGTCTTGCTGTCAGGTATAGCATGAGGTGAAATATGAACTAATTGATCAATTTGCTCTGCTCTAAGCCTTGAGAACTATTCTGAGCCCTATTGACCCTGTAAACAAATCCCCTGATATTCTAGCCTTAAACAATAAACATAAAGCAAGTAAACAAAATTCTTCTGCTAGGTGGAAATGCCTGACCCAGTCAGTCAGTCCCATAGTAATGCACGTACATGATGATCTGTCTCTGATGGCATGTAACAGGAGCGGTTGGTAGTGTTTAATATTTTTGTGTTTCTCTTGAAGCAGAGAGAAAGAGAGAGAGAGAGAGAGAGAGAGGGAGAGAGAAAGGTGACAAATTACAACCAGTTTTGTAAAGTGCCGATCTTCGCCTCTATGCCAATGTGCATACCAGTTACCAGTCACACTGGATCCTGTTATCCCCTAAATAAATTGAGCTGGACAAGGATGTCAGAAATCTCTGCTCAGGAGCTGCATAGCCTCATTACAGCTTGTGTGGTGCTATCAGACACGAATCCTCTCTTTTGCATGTTTGAGGCAGGGGCCAGTTAGGAAAATCAGATGAATGCTTCTTTGCAAAAGGGACCTTGTGTCACACATAGCCATTTGCCTAACTGCTGATGTTAGTCCTCCCACTGTGCATCTCTTCACATTTCCATATGGACGAATAGAGGATTAATACATATGGACTATAATTCTAGACCATTATGAATGATAACACACTGCGTTTAAGAAAGTCACCCTATTTAGCAAATAGCAGGCCAATGCACTAAAGGTGTCCATTAGGAGAGGGCCACAACTGAGATAATGACTCCTGCCTGACATGTTGTTACTGGTGACCTCCTCTGACCCTCAAAGATCGAGAGAACACATACGGGCAAATTTTACGGTTCTGAAGAAAGATAAAATGAAAAAAATCTCAGCATGCTGCGATGACTGCCACGGAAACACGATAAGGTGAAGAGAGTGAGGGATGTTGGGGCGGGACTGTGTGAGTTTGACGGAGGTGGGGTGGGTTTGTGGGGTGAGGGTGGGGTGGGTTTGTGGGATGGAGGTGGTGGATTTGCCTGTGGCAAACC
The DNA here is from genome assembly GCA_020368025.1 of Brachyhypopomus occidentalis. Classification (NCBI taxonomy): domain Eukaryota; kingdom Metazoa; phylum Chordata; class Actinopteri; order Gymnotiformes; family Hypopomidae; genus Brachyhypopomus; species Brachyhypopomus occidentalis. Next base: position 4,875,225 of record JAGXOD010000004.1, on the reverse strand, counting down.
TGACATGAGTGGTGGGCAGGAGAAGCGTATGCGATGAGAGGCTTATCACCCACATGTGGCACGCAGCACAGCACGACTGTCCTCCTAGAGCAGGTACGATGTAGGGCTGCTATCACGAGGTCATGGGTTTGATTTGCAAGGAATGTAAGTCACAAGAGTGTCTGCCCAAATGCCTTAAATGTAAATGAACACTGTGGCATTCACTTTGATCAGGGATTAGTCAGCTATAACTGCTGCTATCCTGCATGCCACCAGCAATTCAGTGCAATGCAATTGCAACAATGAGAAAGTAAAAGATCTTGTTACAAGTCACCATTGAAGAATTTGACCTCTCATCTTGCTTTCAACAGATTATCAGTAATTGCTTATCAGTTCTTCTCATCCTTTGAATTTTTATTAATAATTTTGATAACAGACACATCTAACTCAAACATCATGAACAGAAAACACAATGAGAATGAATGAGATCAAAACGATTTATTGGACCAAACATACTGGACTACAAATTCAAATGTAGGGCATAAATACATTGTTTACTCTTCAAAACATAAAATAAAGTTTAGCCTATGTACATGAATGATTTTCACATCAATGGTCTTTGTGGTTCATTATAAAACACAGTGACCATAAACAAGTATTGGGAATTTACGAACAATATAAACAGCCAGGTTGGTGCTAATGATTAGTCAGTGGCTGGAGATGAATGCAGTCCTTTTATGCTCATTCATGTGTCCTTCATCAACAGACAGCTGTAGTTCTGTTGTCACCAAGACTGGCATTTAAAATGTGACATATGTCTTGTGTTGCATCTTGTCTGGAAAGTCACTTTCAAACAAAGCCATATAACTCCATTTCAAGTTTTCAAGCCGTTTCTAGTCAAGTCGATGGTGTGAAAAGTTTGAATAGGGCCCCGTTCAGTGAAACATCACAGAACATTTTGGACACCTGAAAAACTACATATGAGGCTCATAATGTAGACAAATATTCTTCTCTACACAGATTTGTAAACATTACAATGGTAAATCTCCGTGTGTTCAGATAAAAAAATATCAGGTGAAGTAAAGAGAGATCAGTGCATTGCAGTAGTTTTTTTAAGCAGCTTTGAAAAAAATATAAAGAGCAAACACAATTATTAAAAAACAGCATAACAAACCGAAACATGGAAAGAAGACAGCACACTCCTTCTCATAGCGAAAAATCATAATGGCCACAATGTATTAAATAAAAATCTTCACATGTTTTCACATATTAAGACAACAGGTAATTTACACATGTGCCAAACTCAAACATTAAAATCAAACATTCAACTCCTTCACTTCTCTGCTTCCTGCCATCCACGAGCGTTCCTCCCAAATTTGTAGACCAGCCTGCGTCCGTCCACGCGTTCGAGAATTTCTCGCTTGTAGTAATACCTTCATTGCGAGAGGGGAAAAAAAAAAGTCAACCTTTTGCGAAACGCTTTATTAAATGGGCGGACGTCTCCTGTCCCAAGATGGCGGAGGTGGCGCTCTGTGTACCTCATAGCTCTGCTCAGCTTCTCGTAGGTCATGCTGCTGTTGTTTTTCTTTTTGCCCCACAGCTGCGCCACCGCCTCGGACTTCAGGAAGCGAAACACCCCTTCAGCCCTGTCCTCCCACTTTATCAGGCCGGGGTTCCTCTCGGGGTTTAGCAGGATGTCCCTTATGAACTCCCACAGGTGGGTCCCGCGGGGGTCTGAGGGAGGCAGGACAGGCCACACATGAAGGGCGAGACCAGAGAGTTTGTCACACGTTGGAAGCTGCTGTGCAAACATGAGCTAAAGGGACAATTGGCTTGTTAGTGTGAATTGGGAAGCAATACAGTAGGCAGCAGGCAGTGTGTGCAAAACGCCTTCATTAGGGCTTGTCCTATAGGGTCAGACATAGGTGGAGGTTCACAAACAGACAAGCAGGTGCATCATATGGCTAAAAGTAGATGAGCAGTCATAATAGTTACTGACTGCAGATTTTTCAGCCATACACATTGCTAACAAGTACATAAAAACAAACACGCAGCCATGTGATCACAACAGACAAACGCAGGCAGTTGATTGGTTCATACAGCGGAGCCCAGTGAAGCGCAAGTCACAACACACCACCTTTGCCAAAAAAAATTCTGCCTTGCGAGATCTACGCTGTTTTTTTCTGTGACTTTTTTATTTTATGATGTGAAAGCATCTAGGAACAACAATAGCTTAGGCACAAAGCGTTAGACCACTTTAGTTCAACCACTGCAAAATACTACCTACCTATAATATTCCTGACATATTAGTCCAGAATCAATCTCATGCAATCCAAAATGAAAGACGTTTAAAAGCTGTAGAAAGAAACTGCTTGTCTTGTGACAATAATAGCTAATTGCTGAAGAGGTTTTGTACTATTTTGTGTGGAGGAACTCCTGCATGGAGCCCTGGACTTAGCCCCACTGAACACGCTTGGGTTTAAAATGGATGGTCAGGTGTCCACATAATTTTGGCCATATGATCCAGAAATTACCCCCCCCCCATCCACCACCCACTCACCCACCCAGCCAAAAAAAAATCAATAAAGGGTCATGAAGGAAAAAAACACAGGGAACACCAGATGTGGAATGTACTGCACAATCTGCAAGTTCCAAGACTGGTGGGCGAGGGAGCACATGTGCTGGAGATGTAGTGCAGACATGGGGATGCATGGGTGCTGATGTCACCAGGTACATGTACAGGTACATGCATGGCAGGTACATGACTGCTGATGTCCCCTGGCATGGCAGGTACATGACTGCTGATGTCCCCTGACAATAACCTCCACTTTACGGAAAGGAGTCAAGGAAATGAGACGGAGAGGTTGAGCAACTCACTGTGTTTTTTCATTTGGTGAGAGCGATTGTGGGATCGTTTGTGTTCTGAGGAGTAAAAAAAAATTGGTGATTGTTACAGTAAAGTGAAGTAATTAATTTATTCATTTCTCATTTGAAGGGGGTGGCCTAACTGGTTGGGACAGGGTTATGTTTCTTACCTGGACTAGAGGAATTAGGAGAGGTGATCATGGGAGATGACTGAAATGGGGTTTTAATGTCAAAAAGCTCTGTTAAAAAATGGTTGTACAGGCAATTAGTACATGATAAGTCCACTGGAAAGTCCCGATAACATCTACAATTGAAGCAACCAAAAATGTTGGCATACCTGAAGTGGCATAGAAGCTCGCCTCCTCTTTGAAAGACAAGATTGAACATGGCAGATCTGTTAAACAAATACCCTACTTTACGTAGTGATCACTAAGGGCACTAAAGTCGCTATAAGACATCACACTTCATGAGCTCTCATTGCGTTTATTTACTCACCGTCCAGTTCTGTTTTAATATCCCCTGGTGTAAATGTATCCACTGAGGACCCATACTGACCTGTCAATGTTTAAATTAAAGAGCACAAGGAAGTATTCATATTAAAATAATTATTTACTACAGTCAGCAGTGCTTGGTTTTATATGTAGTATCTGAATATTTCATTATAAGGTGTTCCTTCATTTCTCGTTCCTTCTCCTTATCCCATCTAGTCAAACACGTTTATCCAGTTCTCACACTTATCCTGTTCAACAGAATAAGCTCTTTAATTGTAATGATCACAAAAGCACAGACTATAAGGCAAAACAATTCATAACTATAAAAGTACTTTGCAACTACCAGACAAAAGGCCAGTCTATTGTGTCTGTAACCAATTAGGTTTTGGACCAACCACCTTATTTGAGGTACAAAACATTTGAAGGCCCCAGAAGCACATAGTTCTGCGTTTAAATTTACACGTTTGACATTTTGGGCTACCTCAGCATGCACATCTGATTGGCATGACCGATGAAACAAATTGATTAAAGCAAGCAGTGCCTACGTAGCGCAGGCTCCACTGTCTCCACTCAGCTAATATCCAGCACTGCTCCATTATTACTAGTGGAGCCATTTTAAATACAGGACACTGCACATTAGGGCCCAAACACTCACAAATAAGCAGTGATGCCACCTGAAATCTTACCAGTCCACTTGAGATCAGCCAGACTCTGGTAGAGCAAAGGCCCCACAGATCCAGCCAGGTGGCTGAAGTCCTGGTAGGTCATGCTGCACAGCTGCCTGCCATCCAGGTCAAAGTTGCTGAAGGGGATGGAGGTGGCATCGATCTGGTGCATGTCCATCGTCTGCTGCAGCCACTGCCACACCTGGTATTTTGACCAGTACTGTGGGTGGAGGTCCTGGGTCCACAGTCGACCCGAATAACCAGTTGTCACCATGGAAACTTAAAAGTGGAGACATGTCGTTTTTAATGACTTGGTTGACAGATAATGCATTTATTACAGGCTGTGATAGATCATTGTTTAATGTGACATCAGACAGCATCCTGCTTTGTGTTTCAGATCATCTACATTTCCTAATATTGGACTTTCCAGAAAGGCAAACAATGACACCTTAGCTGAAGCTGATGTGTCTACTGTAAATAATTAATCTTAATCTAAAACTGGTTTGCTATTTTGGAAGTATTTTCACTGATGTGATCAAATGTGATCTCTATTTTTTGATGTTTCTATTCTATAAGTGTTATAAGAAAGTGTTATACAAGTTAATACATCACAGCACCAAGGGCTTGATAAAAAGGCAGACAGAAAAGTATAATTTATATAACATGATAAAAATGAATGCTTCAAAATATGAAAAAACCTCCCCCCCACCACACACCCCCATCTTCTTTGACATGTTTGAGATCCTGTTCCTGTAACCAGGCCTGAGAGTGAGTGTGATGCAGGACTGTACCATCAGGGCAGTTGTAGTGGGGGCCCCACGAGGCTTGCAGCTGGCTCTCAGCACTCACACTGGCAGGGATGCTCATACTACAGGTGCTACGAAGGACCATGGTCCAGAGCTGCAGGTATGGACAGACACACCACTGAGGACGCAGCAAGCAGACGCACCGCAAAGCAGGTCAAGAGCGGCTGCACGAATCACAGAAACGTGGCCAAATATGGACATAGATGGCAGCCATAGGCGCTTAAGCCGTAACACTGCTGTCACCTGCCAGTAGGTTCAGGCTCTCATTCCACACTCTTATAACTGCATACCTTCCATATTAGTTTCTGTTTAGTTACTGAATCATACACAGCAGTTACTCAATAGCATGCCTTAGGATTAATAACTAAATTATGAGGCTCAAACTAAATTGGTTAATATGGTGATTGAGTAGATTATCTAGCACACATCAAATGGAGCCCTGGCTAATCTAGGTCACCTCTCACGTGCGACGTTGACGGATAACTGAGACTGTGTGCTGTCGTGTGTCCAACGAAGCAGAGCGGGAAAGGCAGGAGGGTGCCTAGCGTGGGCGTGTTGTCGTGCCTTGCTCAACCACACCAGCCAAACCACATTTGCACAGGAATGACAGCATCTGTTTTGCATAAATAAAGGTTCGCCTGTTCTCCTCAAAGCCTCTCTGCCGTATCACCGTCAGCTCTCGGGATGGGACGTGCCATCAGAGCGCTGTGTCAGCACCCGGCTGCGTTGTGGCTGGCGCTGTGTCACGTCCATCACCACTCTATTTCTGTGTCACTATCCTATATTGTATTTGTTTTAGGCCACATACTTTCTTTCAGATGCACACATTCATAATCAGATGAAGAGAGATCGTTATCTTTTGCTACAGTGGTCTACACGTTCTACTTTTCGCGCTGCTCTCTGAATCCGTCTCACCCGCTCGGATTCCGTCTGATAATGACCTGATCGTTGGAGGAAAATAATCTAAATGACACCCTTTGCGTAAAATCGGCCTGTCTCGTGTTGCTGCATATCTTTGCATTGCAGCGCAGGTAGAATGCAGCGTAGAGAGCGCGCACTGCATTCTCAGATCATAATGTGTCCCAGAATACTTTGGTCATGCAGCTGTTGCAATTTATAGAACAAAAACGTTCTATGTGAGGTCTGACCTACATTCCACATGCTTATTGATCATTAACTGACTTGGCTGTGAAGGCTTTATAGAGCATCATAAAATCGAAGCCCAACTGCATTAAGCAGAGTTTAGGTCAAATGTGATAACAAGGCTGTGTGGGAGCACATGTGGTGAGAAACGTTTTCTTGAGGACCTGTACCACTGGAACCCAGGCCTGCCACTGAGTGTGCACATATCCTTCCTCTATCAGGATCTGGTATTACGAGGTTCATGGTTATAGTTACAGCTTACAGGTTTAATGATAGGTTCCAGTTTGTGAAAGATGTGGGTAATGTACTATGCTCACTGCATCATATTCTTGAACACGAAATCATGTGGTGTAAGTTGCTGTGAACAGATTTCTGTCTTACGTAACGCTAGAAAGACGTTGCTGGTGCAATGAACAGACACAAAAGCATGTGGCGCTAAGCTTGTGCACGTATGCAAAGTGTTTTATAACTAAATGCTTAATACGTTTGCAGTTCTACTCTAATCTAGACACAAGATAAACCAGGCTTAGTTTTAACAGTTCTGGTTCTGAAAATGAAATGAAAGTCAAAATGGTTCCCAGATTAGTATTTCTGGAAAAAAAAGACAGATGCAAAAGCATTTCGCACTAAACCCGCAATATATCAATGCTGTTAGTTGTTTCAAATGTTCAATAAATAATTTTAACTATGAGTTACATACATTGCTTGGTCAGCACGAGTCCTGTGCATCCATATAGTTGAGTACATGTCACATAAACAACTGAAATGAAATCAACATTATGGGGCTGGACACCGAACCAGAACTTCAATGTTAACTTACTTTCAATTAATTGAATCCTAAACTAAATCCTCATGCTCTCAGTCCAACCTGAATAAATAAATACATATTTCATTGACATGCTCTGCTTGTAGTGAAACCGATTATTTGGTTTCAGTGTAAGAGATCTGCTCTAATACTGTACTGAGAAGGCAGACGGTGGAAGGACAGTGGAAGTGTGTAGTGGAAGGTGAGGTGTGTATGCAGAGGTGGGCATGCAATGGAAAACTTTCATTTATTCACACATAAAAGCATATAAATTGGCTTTAAATAAGCATTTAAACCAACAAAGTTTTAGTGAAATTCAGCAAAGGAAAATGGTGTAAAAATGCCTGATTGGCACTTTTCCCTAAAGCAGAGAGTATTTGCTCACCACAGATGTTGAGTAAGGTCCAGGCGCAATGCTGTACACACTTGTAAGGGGTCCTCGTCACTGGTTTGGAATGACTTTCGTTCCCAAAACTCTACAACTGAAAATGTGAATGCCTGTCTACCAATGATGATTTTACTCTCTCAACTTCCTGTTCTTTGGATTGGTTTATTTTGTGTCAGGTAGGAATTTGCATATGGGTGTGTGTGTGTGTGTGTGTGTGTGGGGGGGGGGGGTACACACCTGTTGCTACTTTCTCTCTCTCTTTCTCTCTCTCTCTCTCTCTCTCTCTCTCTCTCTCTCTCTCTCTCCTGACTGCAAAATCTTGCCAGCTTATCTGTAATCATATACCATGCAGTATGACGCATGAACTCTTTTGAACCTAGGACTGAACACGCTGCATTTCACACTGTATATTAGTATATCAGATCACTCTGGTGAATAATCTTTTAATTCAAAGATGAAAGGTGTAAATGTCCCATGATTAACCACAGTGTGACAGACTTTTAGATTTTGCAATGATTCTTTTATGACATCAGCTGTATTAGTTTAGCCTGTAAATGTGCTGACTGCTAGTACCCAAAAAAGC